>VWZV01010110.1:442505-488059 GCA_013397155.1 Irena cyanogastra | reverse complement strand
ACTCCTCATTCCGAGGAGGGGGATGCCACAGCATCCTCTCCTTGTCGCCATCCTCCCCTGGCTCCCCGCCCGGCACCTCCAGCGCCAAGCTGTGCTCATGGCACGACACAGCCCGTGCTAGAGGCTCCCTGCCCCGGGGTGTGCGAGCCTGCAGCCCCCGACAGTGCGGGAACGGCCCTGCTCCCCTGGCCTCAGCCCTCCAGCAGGGATGCCCAGCACCCGTGGCTGCAGCCCCCACCTCTGCCCTCAGGTGCACAGCCTGCAGGAGCTGCGGCGCAGCGCGTCCCTGGCCACCAAGGTCTTTGTGCAGCGGGATTACAGTGACGGGACCACATGCCAGTTCCAGACAAAGTTTCCCCCTGAGCTGGAGAGCCGGGTAGGGAGTCTGAGAGGTTGTCAGGGTGGGGGTGTGCCCTGTGGGGACTCAGAGGGAAGAAGGGTCTAAAGGTGTGGGGACTTACGGGGTGTTGTATGGCCCTGGGCCAACCGGTGCTGCTGGGTGCATGAAATCACAGCTGGCTTGGCTGCTGTGCAGGCACTTTGGTGCTCCTGGGGACTGGGGGCTCTGGTGAAGGCTGCAGGTGCAGCAGGTCTTGGTACGGGTGGGAGGTGGGCAGGGGCCTGCAAGCTGAGGCATCAGCTGGGCAGGGAGAAGAGGGTTAAGTCCTCTCCAAGTTCTCCCCAGAATGGGGACAAGGCAGTGCAGGGAGTCAGTCCCTGGCCAGACTCCTCTTCACCCTGGTTTCTGTCCTAGATTGAGCGGCAACTTTTTGAGGAAACTGTGAAAACCCTAAATGGCTTCTACGCCGAGGCGGAGAAGATTGGAGGCAGCTCGTACCTCGAGGGGTGCCTGGCCTGTGCCACTGCCTATTTCATCTTTCTCTGCATGGAGACACATTATGAGAAGGTGCTGAGGAGCAGGGGAGGGTTCAGGGATGGGCACAACTGGCAGTGGGCACAGGGATGGCTCAGGGGTGTCACAGGGAGCATGGGACTGGAGGCCAGAGTAGACAGCAATGGTGGCAGGCCCTGAGCGTCCCTCCCTATGCTGACAGGTCCTGAAGAAGATCTCCAAGTACATCCAGGACCAGAATGAGAAGATCTATGCGCCACGGGGGCTGCTGCTCACTGACCCCCTGGAGCGTGGCATGAGGGTCGTATCCTTTGGGCAGCAGGATGCTTGGGGGATAGCAGGGGTGAACGGAGACTGGGCATGGGTTCTGGGCAACAGGGCTGGCACATCTCACCGATGATCCTTAGCAGCGTCCAGATCGAGATCTCCATCTACGAGGACCGGTGCAGCAGCGGCAGCTCCAGCAGCGGCAGCTCNCTGGCAGGGAGTCCCTGCAGGGACTCGTACTGCCGGGACAGTGGCCTCTCCGAGCTCCGCAGGCTACACTACCAGAGCACCCGCTTCTGAGCCCAGGGAGAGCAGGAGGGGGAAGCCGGGGCTACGCAGTGGGGCTGCCCACCCCCATCTTCTCTTTGTCCCCCGCAGTGGGTCTGTCCCTGCTCGGACCCACTGTGGCTAGGGACTGGTGCTGGGGCATCCCAGGTGCTTCCCACTGAGCCAAACTGTTGCCAAGGGGCTCCTACAGCTCTTCGTGCGCTTGGTGCTGCCGCCCCTGCCGCAAGCGAAAGGAGCTTGCCTGCTACGGGCAGTCCCAGCTGGCAGTGTCCCTGCTGCCACACACTGGGGAGCGCCGGGACTGGCAAAGCCTCAGGCGGCGCTGAGCAGGGGACGCACACTTAACCCCGCGCCCACAGACACTGACAGCTCTTGCTGCACCCCTTCCTTGGGGCACCCTGCTCTTGGTGCTGTGGTGTGGGCTCAGCTGCTGCTTGTCCACCCTTCAGGGGCCTGGCAGAGCACTGGTGCCGCTTCTTCTGCATGACGGGCCATGCATTCACCCCAGCTCTACGCCACCTGCTGCCCCATTGCTGCCCTCCTGGCCCCTTGCCCGTCTGGCACTACATCCTCTCCAGCAGCATCCTTCACTGCCAGGACACTGGCCACTCGCTTCTGCTCCCTGCATGACCTGCTGCCACCCCCAGCTGGAGCCAGTGTCCAGGGCAGGGAGCTGCAGTGCTGGGCATGACGCTGTCCCTGTGCCATGGGCCCTGGGCTCGTTCACGGCCCTGCACAGTCGAGGCCGAGCTGTGGCATGGGTGAGGCAGGCTCCCTGCCCAGTCCTGGCAGAGTCTGCCTGTACCTAGCTGCCAGCAGCCCCCTGCCTACTCTGCCCCATGACCTGCCCGAATGCAGGGAGGGTGCTCAGTGGAGCAGCTCCATAAGGACCCTTTCTCCCACACTGCTGAGTCCTCCCCTGCCCACACGTCCACTTGCATCTGCCACCAGCACCCCAATTCTCAGCCTGGCCTGGAAGAGGGGACCTCGAGGGGCACACCTGGGCCTAGTGGCAAGGTGTGGAGGTTCATGGTCCAGGGTCAGATAGGGGGAAAGAGGAGGGTCCCTGTGATATCCAGCACCCCAGGAGAAGGAGGACAATTCCTTTCTGGGTGCAGGGCTGAACCAAGCTGGCATTTCTCTCCTGGGGAGCTGGAGGGAGGACTCTGCCCTGTGGGACTTCATTTGGCTCAGTGATGATGTGTGTGTGGGGTGGCCCTAGCCTCAATGTTCCTGCTGGAGCCTCCCTGCCCCGCATGGAGACCTTCCTCAATAAACCCCACGCTTCCTCCTCCACTGCCTACCCTGCATCTTCTTGAGTTGGGGAGGTGAGCAGGACAATGCTGTGGGGGCACAGAAACAGGCTGAGTATCTCTTTTCACACTGGGTTGCACAGAGCCCCACAAGGGTGAGCATGGGGGAAGGGAGGGGACGGAGAGGAGGAGGCAGTCTAGGAGAGTAGGGACAGACCTGTGTAGCAGTCGTGTGGCCCTGGGACAGGGGCACACAAAGAGTACAGTGCAGGAAAGGATTTATTCAGTTGGTACTGGGTGCAACCAGCACAGTGCTGGGGGGGTAGCAGGGAACACCTGGCTATGCCAGAGCAGGCTAATTGTGCTGGCAGCGTCCACCAGCACCCAGGGAGAAGCCGTGGTGACAGTGGCAGTGGAAGGAGCCATAGCTGTTGTGGCAGATATGGTCACAGGGGCCAGGCTGTACCTGGCACTCATCTATGTCTGGGAAAGAAGGGGAAAAGGTCAGAGCTGTGCCAAGGGTACAGGGAGTGTCTGGCATGGGCAGGGCAAGGGATGGAGGGGGCAGGAGGGGGGCAGCTCCAGGGCTGGGTGACCCTGGGACACAAAGGCAGGTGATCCTGCGGCTGCTTGGTGCCAAGGCTGCTGGGTGGCAGATGTCTTTGCTCCACCAACTCCTGCACAGCCACAATTGTCCTTTCTGCACCCCAGCACTAGGGCTGTGAGCACAACTGAGCACCCACCCCCACCATCTCTGCTGCCAGGGCAGCCTGGCAGCACCAGGCAGCACAGGTGGCTGGGCACTGCAGGTACTCACCCAGGCACCGGCTGGCAGCAGGATCAAGGGGATGGAAGCCTGGGTGGCAGAGGCAGGTGTGTGCCCCAGGGGTGTTGAGGCAGAGCTGGCTGCAGTTGTGCAAGCCCTGAACACATTCATCGATGTCTAGTGGGGGTAAAGAGAGCAGTGGCATTATAGCATGTAGGGGGGAAAAGCAGCACAGCTCTGTTGAGGTGCAGGGCTGCTTGCTGCACCCCAGCCCCTTCAGAGCTGCACATTTTGCTGTAGTTTCAAGTGCAGAGGTGGGCCAGGGGCACCATCACCCTCCAGCCAGCTCTCAGCCCAGGGGTAGGAAGAGTGGGGGCAGGCTGGGGATGCTCCCCTTCCTGGGCTCCCTCTCCGTGCAGCCCAGGGCAGGGTAGGCAGAAGCACAAGCACAGCCCTGCTGAGCTGAGTGGACCAGGTTAATAGATGGGATATAGTTTATTGGGGGCTCTCTGGGAGAGGGGCTGGAAGACTGTTGGGACTAAGCAGGGTCTGACTCCAAACAGTAGGGTCAATACGTTAAAAAACGGACCAGGAGGATTCTGCCCCTGCAGGGCTGGGAAGACCCTCCTCTGCCAGGGCTGGGGAGGTGGCTCCCGTCACCGAGGAGGGGGCAGGCAAAGCACACACGTCGCAGGCCAAACCAGCAGGCACACGGTACGGTATCAAGGCGACGGAGCAAGCAACCACTGGGGAGGTACCAGCATGGCAGGAACAGCACTGGGGCAGTGGGGTGTGCGGGGAAGGGGCACTGCCAGGCTGCCCCAGGGCTGCTTTCCCAGACATGGTGCACAGGACAGCCAGGTCTGTGCCCGTCCCACTGCAGGTCACCCCAGTATGTCCCAGCCAGCACTTCCAGGGTGGTTCGACGTGGACAGAAAAAGAGAGACAGGCAGAGGCCAGCCCATCCTTCCACCAAGGCTGCTCTGGCATGTTACGGGCAGGGGTTAAAGTGCATAGAGACAAAGGCAGAGTCCGAGGACTAGAGGGAGGAGGGCACTGTGGAGGAGCCCAGGCCAGCTCCCAGCAGAGGGATATCCCCCAAAAAAGGCCACTTGAGCTGCACAGAGAAGGAGAGAAGGAACAAGAGAAAAAGAGAAGGGGCATCAGTGGCAGCTCAGTGGGAGGCACGGACAGACAGACACAGAACCAGGGCGGAGGTGGCTGGACTGCCATCCGACAGGTTGCAGGCTGTGGCCTGGCCTTTTTCAGGGGTTCAACAACATCCCAAGGTGGTGCTTTGGGGCTGATGCCAGCTGGCATGGGGTCAGGGTGTCCCAGCTATCACTCACCCACGCAAGCTGTGCCGTCCTCGTTTGGCTCAAAGCCCCGGCTGCAGCGCTTGTTGCTGCGACAGCGGTACCCGCCATAGGTGTTGATGCAGATAGGCTTGTCCCGGGGACAGATGAAGGGGAACTCAGTGCACTCATTTGTGTCTGCAAGAGGGTCCTCAGTGTGACACATCTGAGCAGAGAGCCTGGGGCTGCCAGCCCCTCCAGTTCCCCCGGTACGCTGGATGGTCACCCCAGTGGTAGCCATGCATAAGCCATACCTCTGCCCAGGAGGCTCACAGCATGGCCACAGCCACCCTGCTACATCTCTGCCGCCCCTCCATCGCTCATGGCTGCAGCACACAGCCTGCCACATGCCAGCCATGCCTCCTGCCCCAGCACAGTGCTCTTGCTGCTCCCTGTGACACCATGGTGCCCCTCTGGAGCTGTACTGCTGTCCCATTCCCAGGCCATGTGCCAGGCAGGCAGCTGTTCCTGGCACTGAGCCATGTGGCAGGCAGCCACCTCCCAGTCTCAGAGTGCCCCCCATGGGGCTATGCTACAGCATCCTGGGTACAGGCACACCTGTGCTTCCAGCAGCCACTCACCTACACAGCGTCCATTCTCGTGCTGGGAGAATCCCTGCCCGCACTGCATTTGGGAAGAAGCAGAGACGACTGGGATGGGGAGGAATCACCCCTGGGCAGCTACTGAGCCAGCAGAGCCCAGCCCCTTGTTTCTGTCCCCAAAGTCTCACACCCTATACCCACACCTGGCCCTCACCTCCAGTGGGGCAGGCATGAGCGGCTCCTCCACATCCAGAGGATAGGGGATCTCCAGGACAGAGTTGGTCTCACTGCTCGCCACAGCTCGTGACACCACGCGGCCATCTGGCCAAGTCACCTCCAGGCTGCTGGCTTCATCACGCCCTGCAGGCGGGCAGCCCATCAAAGGGAGGGTCTCCAGGGTGGGCAGGGGCTGAAAGGAGGCCAGCGGGGTGGTAGGGATGGGAGGGGCAAAGTCTTCCCTTGCTCCCTGAGCCCAGCTCCAGGTGCTCATGCTGATATGGATGCTCATGCACATGGATGTACTCTGAGGGGCTATATGGGGACAATGGGATGACCTCGCAGTGGGCAGAGACGTCCTTGCAGGCTTGGCTGCTGGACATGGTGCGCCAAGGGAAAGTCAAAGAGAAGGGAAAGCCCTTCTACCTGGGCAAAGCAGGAGGCAGGGAATGGGGAAGGGGGCAGCTGCCCCTTGGCAGCACAGCTGCAGCAGCTGGGCACCCTGCCCACAGCCTTGCATACCTAGGGTGACAGGCATGGACGATTACTGTGCTGCAGGACACGGGGGCAGCAGACACGGCCCCTGCCCAGGGGAGTGCCAGGGAAGGCTGGAGGCGGAGGCAGCCCCTCGAGCCCCTAGCTCACCCAGTCCGAAGTGCGCCACAGGCTCCATCTCGCAGAGGTAGCCCGAGCCACCGTCGATGACGCGCAGGTGGGCCCCGCTGCGCCGGGTGAACAGCACCACCTTGGCCCCCCGCGCAAAGGCCCCGAAGCGCGTACGGGGGATGACACGCAGCCAGTTGTTGCTGGTGCCCTGCAAGGGAGGAGGGAGCAGAGAGATTGAGCTGGGATGGACAGAAGAGATGGGTACAACACGAGGAGTCCCTGCTTGACTCACCTGGGTGCCCTTGAAGACGGAGATTGGCTGTGCCATGGACTCGCCATGGGATAGGATGAGGTCCAGCATCCCATCGCCATCAAAATCTGTCACTGCACCTCCTGCAAGGACAGAATCATGTTGTGCCTGAGGCCTGGCCCCATGTCTCCCAGCACTAGACCTTGCTGCTGCTGTGGCCTTCCACTGGCAACGGCAGCACTCCTGGCCACGCAGGGACAAAAGGGAAGATGGGGTGACTTCAATGCAGGAGTGTGGTTGGCATCCTGTAATCAGGTGCATTGGCACCTGGGGCAGTGAAGGGGACAGGCAGTGCCTGGAGGGCTGTGGGTCATAGGGAGCTGCCTGACCTCTTCTCAAATGCAGAGGTTGGCTTTGAGCAGCAGACACCCAGGAAGGGGCCCATCAAGAGTGCCTCTGGGGTACTGGAGATGACACTGTTGGCTGGGTACGGGTGGAGGGAGAAGCATGGGGCCATTCATGGATTATGGGAGCTCCAGCCTGCTGGTGGGAAGCAGGCAGATAACTCAGCCAGGCATGCGGCATCCTCAGGCATAGAAGGTGACAAGCAGTACTGTGCCAAAGCAGGCTGGACTCACCTGTGCCCCGTCCCTCAGGCTCCAGTGCATCCCCTGGATTCAGCTCTTCCACAATGGGGTCTGAGTGTTCTCTGCGGATGAGCCTGCCAAGGACACACACAGGGTATTAATGCCAGCTCCTGCAGTCCTCAGAACCTTCCTGGGCATGTCTGTCCCCTCCTGCAGAACCATAGTAGGGGTGACAGCCCTGGTGACTATAGGGTGTGGATGGGGGATGCGAGTGTCCCCTGCCTGTTGGCACATCCCCACTCCATGCAGGGGCAACAGGAGTTTCATGAGAGGTTCTGGGTCTGAACTGCAGAGTAGCAACATCATCTGTTGCATCCCTCTGGAACCTGGAGAAGTCTCCAAAGGGCTCTTTGCCAAACCCTTGCCCTCTACCCATCCGTGGGTGCAAGCATTGGGTAGACAACCAGTTCCCATCGCCCCACACACCAGGCAAGGAGGTGCTACACAGAAATAATAAGAATTGACCCCCACAATTAACAGGAGCCATGAACAAGCTTCCACACGGCTGCTAATCAGCGGTGCTGGGGACCCCAGGGGCTGCTGCAGGCACGATCACAGTGACTGGTAATGATGCCAGGAAGGGCTCAGTCACGACGCCTTTTATGAGCTGAGCCCGAGCCGTGGCACTGCTGGAGAGGAGCCCTGTGAGCCTGGCTGTGCTGTGAGGGCTGCTTGACTCCCAGAGCAGGGTGCAGACCCCGGCCCCGCCCGGCTCCTACCGGAAGAGGCGGTTGGCGGAGGAGCCGCGGTAGGCGATGTTGTTGAAGAAAACCTCCAGCTCCTGGTCATTGTCGAAGTCGGCTGCGATGACGGTGCGGACGGGGGACGGCATGGAGAACTTGGGAGTGGCGATGTCCTGCATGGGCACAGCCTGACAATAGGCAGGGGAAGCAGGACACGTGGGTCCTGCTTTGATGCCTCGGGTCCCCTCCTCGCTGGCAAGTGGGGCTCAAAGACAATTCAGAGTGAAGCCAGCCCCCCTGGCCGAGGTGGCCATCAGTGCGGGGGGCTCCCAGCCCTCACCCGGAATCGGACGCGCCCGGGAGCCCCACTCTGCAGGTAGAGGCGGTGCGGCCCGTTCCAGTTGCCATAGACGATGTCCACTCGGCCGTCGCGGTTGAAGTCAGCCAGCGCCACACCGCGTCCGTGCTGGTAGGGGTCATCCAGCCCTGGGGAACCGCAAGGGGACAGGGGGAGACGGGAACCCCTCCCTGCCTCCTTGCCCCCAGCACACCTCCTAGGATGTGCTCCATCGTCCCCAGAGAGGTCCTCCACACGCAGGGTTACATTCCCGCGCTGATGGATGCCCCGGTGCATGTCAGCCACTGCACAGTGATCGATGCGGCTCTGGGTCCCCCCCCAGCACTCATTCAGTGCAGGCAGAGCCACCCCTGCCCTGAAGTCCTCAGTGTCTGTATGTTCCCCCAGCTTCCCCTACTCACCCACAGCAGCTGCCACGTCCCTGTACGTCCCGTCCCCCCGGTTGTGGAAGAGGAAATTTGGGCTGTTCTCATTACCGCAGAATATGTCAGAGGCGCTGTCACTCAGGATGGGGCCCACGGCCACCCCACGGCCGCCTGGGGACAGTAGCCCGGGATGAGGGGACAGCTGCCCCACGGGAGTTTGTACTCCCCATGTTCCCTCAGTGTTGCCCACCTGGTAGACCCAAGAACCCCCACTCCCCACTCCCCCCCAGCATCCCATTCTTGCCCACCTCCAATCCCTCTCATCAGGAGCTAATTGGGCCTGGCAGCCGCTTGTGTCACTCCCAACCCCAATCACTGCCATTGCCATGGTGACAACTCTCCTAATTAGTGACAATTTACCGCTGGGGCACGCAGCAGTCCCCACGGTGGTGGGGCAGCATGGGGCGCAGGCGGGCTTGTTCCTCCCGACGCCTACGTTCCCAAACCCCGCTGCCTGCCCTATGCATGCTGTGAGCCCTGGAGGGACTAGCCCCGGTGATGGTGGGCACAGGGGTCCTGCCAGGCGTGCATCCCATGCTCCTGGTCCCTTCCACGGGCCGTGGGGCTGCCACTAGATGGGGCAGTCAGGCAGCCCAACGCGTGGCACGGACCTCCGGCTGCACTGCCCTGCCACAGCGGGGTCTCACGGCGGCCCAAGCCCTGTAGAGCCCCGTTCCCCTCGCAGGGCCACAGCAGCCGGGTGTACCTGTGTACTTGCTGACGCCAGCCTGGGCGGCCACATCCACCAGCACCACGACACCACGGGCAGGGTCACTGGCAGCCACATCCATCTCAATCAAGGCATGGGGGCCCACGTTGCCGCTGGCATAGTTGGCGATGTAGATGGAGTACCTGCCGGAGCCCTGCAGCCGGCAGCACCGCCTCAGCACCCACCCACCCACAACTCATCTCCACGGGGGCCACAGGATGCCTGCTGTGAATGCTCTTATTGCTCTGTGGGAGCAGGCATCGCTACTGTGTGCTGAGCAAGAGCTCTGCAAAGCCCACGGCAAAAAGCATCCCAGGAGTAGGGATATCCCCTATTACCTGCAGGAGCTCTCTGGGGCACATTATCCCCCCTCCCAGCATCCTCACTGTGCCGGGTCCTCCTCACTTCCACCGCCCCCTTTGTCCCGTGCAGTAGCTGCACCCTGATTTAGCTACAATCATTTGGAAACAAACCGCTGGAGGAGGAGGACGAAGAAAGAGCAGGTGACAGGAACATAAATCACCTCGACAGGCACGTTTATCAGCTGGTGGCAACCGTGTGGACAGGCATCCACAGTCTCTACAGCCAGGGGCGTTGGTAGTCCTGACAGTCAAGGGGCAGCTGGGGGGCACCTCTGGCCAAGCAGGAGATGGGATGGGCAAGGGGAGCAGGCCCCCAGGACTCCACTGAAGGGGCACTGGGAGTGGGAAGGGGGCAGAGATGCCCCTGTCCACAGAACCCTGCCTGCTCACCGTCCGGTCCACACAGGCAACAGAACGCCCGGCGAAGCGGCTGGCCACGTCCCGGTTCACCTCGTCACTCAGGATGTCCTCCCAGCGCCCATTGCGGAGCTTGAACAGCTTGTCTGTGTAGGTGGCCAAGCCTGGGGAAGGGGGCACAGGTCAGTGGGCTCTAGCACACCGCCTCCTCCTGGGAAGGGTGCTTTGCAGCACGGGAGGCTGTGGAAAAGGTTCCCTTTTTCCAGAGCACCCCAAATATCTGCTGTCCCTGCAGCTCCCTACAGTGCCATAGGGCTGGGCTAATGCTGCTGCTGCAAGAGCCCCATGACCCTTAAGGGCCACTGGGAGACACACAGAAGAATCAACTCATTAAGCTAAAATATGTCCCAATGAGGCACAGTCCTGTAGATCATCCCCAGGAAGGTTAAAAAAAAAAAAAAAAAAAAAAGAAATCGATTCAGTGGCAGGCACAGTCAGCGAGCTACACCACTTGTGACAGCACCAATGGCAGCTCCTGATTTAGGGACAGGTGTGCCAGCAGCCACTGCCAGCCTGGGTAATTAGGAGCACTGGGAAGACAGATCTGCTGCCTGGAGGTCAGGGACACAGGGCAGAGCTGGGCTGGAGCACCAAGCCAGGGAGCCCTGGGGATTCCCAGTGCCAGCTTGGAGCACATAAGTCTTGTTCTCACGACAGGCATGCCAGGAGCAGGGACAGCACTAGACTTGACTTGGTGCAACAGGCACAGGAGAGCCATGAGACCGAAGGGCACAACTGGGACTTACAGTGCAGGGTCCCTGTGGCAGGACAGTCGAGGGGGCAGAAGGCAATCTTCTGTCCCACTTGGGGTGCCACAAAAAGGGCGATGGGCAGCTGGAAGTGCTGACTCGGTGGCTGGCTGGGCTCAGTGTCCCACCCGTGCTGCCATCAATCAATGGAGCCACTCAACTGAGAAATTAACTCCAGCCCGCACACATCCCTCACACACCGAAGGTCGCGGGCAGCCATGCCGGGGCTCCCCCCGTGCCTGGGGCCCGGCTGCCGGCAGGGCTCACCAGAAAAGGCGTTGTTGGTGTTGAGGAAGTAGATCTCCTCGCGGCCATCGCCGTCGATGTCACAGGCTGTCACACCGATGGCGTTGCCCTGCCGGTCCCGCAGCGCGTAGTACGGCGAGCCCCGCTCATCCTCTGCCACGTTCACCAGCCGCCCCTGTGCCTTGTCATACTTGAGCACCAGGTTGGGACCATTGTACCTGCGAGTGTAAGCAGGGGTATTGGCTTCCCAAGGATTGGGGATGGGATAAAAGCCCCTGTCTCACACCTGGGGGGACACTGGGTGTAATATTGGATTTTCCCCACGATGGGCACTGCGGAGACCTGCATGGTCCATGGAGGCCAAGGACCCCATCAGGCATCCCATGTCTGGCAACAGCAGGGAAGCAGTGGGGTTCAGGCAGACAGAAGTACAGGATGGGGTGCAGGTCCCTGCCTGCAGAGCTTTCCCAGGGCAAGGAAACCACCATACAAGGCAAATCCTCTCAGCACGGTGCATCCCACTGGCTCCTCGCCCGCTCCTGCCCAACGTACCAGTAAACAAGTTATACAACGGGCACCACAACTGCTTACAAAACCCCAGCTGCCTTCTTGACTCAGCACAGCTGGGAGTGGTGGCCCAGACCCCTCCAGGGTTCCCAGTCCTGCCCATGTTTTCCTGCCTCAGTGATGTTCAGAGCAGCAGCAGGGCCAGACTCTGACTGCCTGTCACTGTAGTCCCTCTATCTAGCTGGATGGGATCTGTGAGGTAAAGGTGGGCACACTCTCCAGGTGGGCATACATGTGTGTGCAAGCCTCTTTAGGGAGTGAGGATGGTGGTGTGTACACAGATACCCTGTAGCAGCGGCTCACAGCAGTGCCAACACACATACAGAGCTTATACCATGATCCCTGCTCTTCCTGACCAGGGTTGGACCTGCTGGCAGCAGCTGCTCTGTGTCCAGCCCCACTTGGGCACTGGCAGCACAGCACACTGCTCCCTGCTTCCTCGACTCCTGCCAGCCCTTCCCAGCCATCACTCCAATAAAGCACTATAAAAAACCTCCAGCCAATTAACTGAATCTCCGGAGAGAGCTGAGTCCTGTCAGCAGAGCTGAGACGGCCTGGGGACACGCTGTGCACTGCAGGGTGGACCCTTGCTGCTGGGCAGCTGCCACCACCCCACAGAGAAGGGACCGATGGGGGCACTCATGTGGTCCTACACAGGCACTCAGCTGGCATCAACACCCTGTGTGTGCACACACACATTCACTGGTGGGTGCATGCAGACCTCAACCCACCCACCTTTCTGCACAACCCCCCAGCCGGCCTCAAGACCACAGAGGAGGGAGGAATTCCTGCTCCTGCAGGGCCACAAGTCCTGCTGTCACTGAGGCATTAGGTGCACCACTCACCCTGCCACCACAATCTCGAAGTCACCATCGGCATCCAGGTCGGTGACAGCCACGCCGTAGTTGAGCTGTGTGGGGTTGCTGTCGTAGTCAGGTGGCAGAAGGCGGTGGGTGACGGCTGCAAACATGGGCTCGCTGCGCTGGGAGCCCTCGCTGAGCCAGGCCAGGGACAGCAGGCACAATGCCAGCATCCTGGACACCTGGGAGAGACCTACAGCCCATCAGCTCAGGAGGAGACTCTGTTCCACAATGCCCAAGCAGCCCCACTGTCCTTGCACGGGAGACGCTCTCTTTTCACCCCTTGCCACAGCACCCCAGCCTGCACCACACCATCTGTCCCTTGGGCACTGTCACTCTGGCATCCCATGCATGGACTGTCCTGGCGCTGTTCACCCTTGGGACAAGATCATACTCCAGTGAGCTGGGGCTGAGCAGCAGCCCAACCTTGGCAGCCCATCCTATTAGAGGGACTGCAGAGGCAGCAGGAGGGCTGTGGGGTGCTGACAAAGCTGGGCTCAGGCCCAGCTTGCTCTGCCCTAAGGTACCACTGGCACCCAAGGTCCTGGTAAGTCAAAATGTCAACCACTGCTCCCTTGGCAGGGTCAGAGGAAGAAGACATTCACTGGCCCGAGAAGTTTGTCTTCTGTCCCATTGGTCTTCCAGAGCTGGGGAAGTTCACAAGGATACTTTATCAGGTTACTGCCCACGTGCCTCAGTTTCCCCATCCTGCTGGGACTGTTCCTCCCAGGGTCTCTGCAGGGTAAGCTCCTTCCAGCCTGGCCAGGGAAGACTTCCACACAGGGATGCAGCCATGAGAAGGTGCTGGGAGGAACAGGAGACTGGGAGGAGAGGCTCATTTAACCTGGACTGCGGAGGACAGCTTCTGCCAGCACTGCTGGCAAGGCTGCAGAGATTTTGGAGCTGGCTCTGACCTGGCTGTAGCACAGGTGATGAGCAAGATGGCACTCAGGAGGGCAACCCCTCATCCCAGGATTGGCAGTCGCCTCCAGAGGGGAAGAGCCCAGAAACAAGCTGTGTGCCCCCAGGCTATGGGCATGATCCCACATGCCTGTGCTCCAGCTGGGAGGAAAAGCAGCCTGGTCTGCTCTAGCAAACTGGAGGGGTGGTTGGGGCACCTGGCCTGCAAGGGGACAGTGCTTCATGTGACTGTGCCTAGGCAGGACTGCCCTCCCCAGCCAGGAACAGTCCCCCTGCCCAGGAGTGAATGACCCCACTGCCAGCTGATCCCCGTGCCGTTGGGCAGCAAGCCAAGGAAGCTGTGGCAGCTGTGTGCTACCACACATGCCCAGCTTGGAGAGGGGAAGGTGCCCAAGATTTAGACCCCAGCAGACACACTGGGCTGTGGATACCAGCCTGCTGCTGCCTCCTCTGGGGATGGGAATGGTCTCAAGGCTCTCTTGGGGGCCAGGACTCCCATGCCATAACTAAATAGCTTCCAGGCCCACATGGCTGGGCAGGAAGGGGCTGTTCTCCAGCTGCAGAGGAAACTTTAACCCTACTGCTCACAATACCCAGAGTCCTGTATTCCATTGCAGCCTGCTCCCCTTTCCTCTCCAACCCCATCTATAGCCTGGGCACAGCTTCCAGGGTAGATGTGTGTGTGTCTCCAGCTCTACCCTGTGCTGCTCCTATTCTCTTCCTGTGCCCACTACCCTGCCATACTCTCTGGAGCAGCTCTTGAGGGGCAGGAGCCTGGATCTTTCCCTGGTGCAGGGGTCCCATTCAAGACACATGTGATGGGGACAGGGTTCATTGTGTTGTTCAGGGATGGGAAAGTCCCTGGGTGTCACTCTGCAGTGCCAGACAGTGAAGGAGGGGGAGCCTTTGTCACAGCCCCAGTCCAGGCCTACCAAAACGAGCATAGGGGAGAGCCACTGGCATTGTGGACATATGGGTGCAGGGCTGGCACATAAGCCCCTGGCCCTGTACTGCAGTGCTGCCTCACTCCCAGCCACAGCCAGATGATGGGTGGCTGTCCCCAGGCCATTGGCAGGGCTCCCTGTCTTTCCCCACTCCAGCTCCCACTCCCCAGAGCCTGGACTGTTACCCAGATGCCCCCCCCCACCTCATCCAGCTGCAGCTGAAATCCCTCCAAGTTGGATGGAGCTTTTCCAGTAGGAAACAATGCTGCTGATTGGAGACAAAAGGCTTTTCCCAGAGGATCCGGTGCTTGGTGCCATGGGGAAGGGATGTCCAGCCCAGAGCCAGGCCATTTTGGGAAGGGGAAGGGAGGGAGACTCAGACTCTGCATGTCAGATTCAGAAGGGCCTCATCATTCCCAGCATGCTTTTGACAGAACCACAGTCCCAGCATGAAGCTTCACCTGTGGTTTGAGGCTATGGGGTTCTGCCTGCACGCAGGGCAGACCTCAATCTACCTTGTTCCAGCAGAGTCACGTCCTGGCTTGTGTTGTGGCATCTGGTGGCAAGGTCACCCCAGGGTGCTTTGCAGCAGGGCTAGTGACACGAAGCTAAGGTGCCAAGCAGGGACAGAGCCACTGGGAGGATGTCGCAGGCACCCATGCAGGGTGCAGCCAGGCAGCCCAGGGGGAGGGTGCTGGCCCCATGGCAGAGATGCAGCTTGTAGGATTCATGTGAGCCCATGCATTGCTACAGCTGACAGTGCCCAGTGGGGAGGGTGGGATGGGACTGGAAAGGGACCATGGGACAGGCAGGCGATTGTGCCCCAGACCTCACACCACAGGTGGGAGATGCAGTCCCCGGGTGTCCTCGTTGTACACACATGGACATCCCCTAGTCTAGATCATGGGCAAGGTGGGTGTTAGGTCCCTGCGTGGCCACCCCGTCCCGCATGTCACCGTGACATTGCTGCCCTCCACACCACGCACCCCAGTGATGTCATGCTCCACCACTGCAGCAACATCCCGTTTTGGGCCGCAGTCACCTCCAGCACCTCTACGACATTTCTTGCCATCATGCTGCAAGGGCATCGCTGCACCCCAAATGCACCCCACAGCGGTGACAACATGGTGGCATCACAGCACCTCATGCCACCATGCTGCACGTGCCCCAGTAACATCATATTCTCATTCCTAGCATTCCCAGGCGGCAACAGCTGTACCTGCCAGGGCAGAGGATGGGCAGGAGATGTCCCGCAGACCCAGCGGACCCCTCTTCCAGAGCAGCTGGGCTGCCCAGAGTACCAGCAGTGCTCCTCCACAGCTCCTCAATCCCAAGCAGCCCAGACCCTGCAGTGCCTCTGCTCCAGCCAAAGCCCATGAGCCTGGGTCCTGCTGCGACGTCTGCTCGCTGCTGCGAGCCTGTCCCTCCTATGCAGGACTCCTCAGTGCTGGACCTGGCAGGCTGGGGCTCAGCCAGCAGCAGCTAATGCAGTGTGGAGATGAGCAGTCACCTTAGCCTCTGAGCTCACCCCAAAGGGACACCAGGTCCTTGGCGGCTCAGGCCCACCAGCACACAGCCAGCCCCTTCCCACGCAGGCAGGTGCATGGCTGGACCCCTCTGTCCACTGCCCCCCGCTCCTCCTTGGGCTCAGCCACGACCAAGCACAAGTGCCGCTACAAAGAGGGGCTGTCCCTCGCTGCTCACAGTCCTGCTGCCCCTGCCAGCGCTCCCCAGTCCCAGCACACACCACCCTTCACCGTACAGCCTCTTGAACACGGTGCTCCTCAGCCCAGCATCCTTCCATCCCCATCCCATCCTTCTTCCCGCTCCCTCCCGGCCCACTATCCCGCATCCCCTCCACGCCACAGGGACAGGCTACGTGCCCGCGGTCCCGCTCCGCCCTCCACCAACTTCTCCCCGGGCCGGTGACCGTGCCGGAGTTGAGAGCCGCCCCTCCCCGCCCCGGAGTCCCCGGGAAACTNGGGCGGGGGGCGCCGCTGCCAATGGGGAGCGCGGGGTGGGGCCGCCCGCCGCCAGGTCCGGCCCCGCCGTGCTGCGGGGGGGCACCGGGGAGCATCGCCCCGGGCACCGGGCACCGGGCACCGGGAGGAAGTGGGGCGTCCCGGGATGCCGGAGTCACGGCCGAGAGAGCTGCGTGGCCACGGCGGGCAGTGCGTCCCGGCTCGCTGCGGTCCCTCCGGGGATGCTGGATGAGGAGCAGTAGAGCCGTGGCTGGGCACTGCTCCCCAACTCCTGCAAGGGCATCTGGCGTGCTGAACCGAGCAGAGCCAGCGGCCTGACCCGGCCTGGGGGCGGCGGAGGTCGGGCACAGGAGGAGGAAAGAGAACGGAGCTGGGCACCCCCCTGGTGCAACACTGTTTCCTTGGAAGGGCAAGGGAGAACAGTTTTAAACTAAAAGTGGGGAGATCTAGATTAGATGTTAGAAGGAAATTATTCACAGTGACAACGGTGAGACACAGGAACATGTTGCTCAGAGAAGTTTTGGGTGTCCCATTCCTTGAAGCATCCAGGCCAGGCTGGATGGAGCCCTGGGTGACCTGATCTAGTAGGGAGCATCCCTGTCCATGGCAGGACGATTGGAACTAGATTATCTTTAAGGTCCCTTCCATCCCAAACCGTTCTATTGTTCTATGGATCCAATGCTCAGCCACACCCCAGGGGTCAGCACCTGCTTGTGTCATCACCTGGCACGTCACCACCTCTCTCTGCAGGGGCCCCAGGAGTGGCTGTGCCATGGCAGCCAGTCTGAACTCCAAGAAAGGCCTCATCTTAGGTCATGCAAGGCACTGATGTGCCAAAATCTTGTAGCCACTGGATGCCAGAGGCAGGATCGCATTTACCCAAGCCTGCCTTTCCCCATCTGTTTTCCTGAGAGGCTGGGCACAGAGCTCTCTGTGTGTCTCTGGAAGCACAAGGTAGCTGTGGCGGGGACTGGGACAGCACTGGCAGGGCACAAGGCCACCAGGTCACCCTAGTGCACGTTCACAGGTGCCCCAGCACAGAGTCTGGGGCTGCAGCTACTGTGAGAGACATGTTGGAAGACAGCAGGAACTCCTGCCCCTCGGGCTGCTTCAAGTGGCTAATCACCTCCTCTGCTAAAGCCCTTATTTCTCATTGAACATGTCTGGCTACAGCTGCTGCCTGTTGCTCCTGGTTCTTCTCTCCCTGCTAGATTCAAGAGCTCTCCAGTCACAGTGATTGTTTCCCACAAAGGTGCTTCCATACAGCCATCAAATACCCCTTTATTTCATTTCTGATGACTCTCTCTTGCAGGGTTCCTGGCTGAGCACCGGGCTTGCTGCGTGGCTGCCTGCTGCAGGATCCTCACAGCCAGAATGTTGGTGTCCAGGCACAGGGAACCTGCTATAGGGCACTGCCATGGGGCAGGAACCACACTTGCTCTCTGCATTTGCCATGGTGAGCCACGATGCCGAGCAAACCCACCAGACAGGGATGTCAATGTGATCACCACACATGTGCAATGCTGTGCTCGTGTGCCCCCGTGCAGCCCAGAGGTTTGCTCTGCCTGCCGATGTCCACAGCCCCAGTGCCTGGCCGCAACCTTGCATGAGTGCACGTGTGCTCAGGGAGAGCACCCCTGCTGCCGAGTTGCTCGCTCATCCCAGGTTTGGTAACCACCCGGATAATTATTTGTACAAACTGCAAGCTGGCTCCCGACGCCCTCCCCGCGACTGGCAGGTACAGAAAACACACATGCCAGCAGGAAGCCAGCTCAAGCACGCCAAGACTGTGAATGGCACTGGGCACATCGGCTCCCTGGGGCTCTAAACCCAGCACGCCAGCACAGCGGGGCTCGGCTCTGGCCATGAGCACACGCACACGCAGGCAGGGCTGCCGGGGTGCCGGCGCAGCGCGCACGTGTGGCCGTACAGCCGTGCGTGTGCATCGGTGTGTGCGTGATGGGCACCGCCGGGCACACGGCGCCGTGCGGCACGCGTGGCTCTGCAGGTGCACATGCCGTGTTCCCGGGGACGCGCTCGCCCCACGGCCCCCCGCGAGCACACGCCTGCTGTGTGCCAGCAGGACACACGTGCCGAGAGGGCCTTGCACGCTGCGGCCCCTGGCCACTGCCACCGGCATCCAGCGGGGTAGTTTTCCACTCACAGGACTGCAAGGTGTTCCCCAATACCTGCTTTTGCAGCTCTTCGGTGCCCTTCCCATGGATGCTGCCACCCTGCCAGGCTAGGATATTTCTTTGGGGGAAAAGAGCAGCCAGCAGGCACCTTGCCACAACAACAGCCATGGCCATAGGAAACAGCCTTGCACCAGTCCCTGGGCCCTGTGCTTGCCTAGAAGTCTCCATCCCATCCCTCCGGTTGCATCCGCACTGGGGACATAATGGGGCAGACACCTTGGGGTGGGACACAGCTCTCGGCGAGGGGCTGCAGAGGGAAGCACAGAGCATCAGCGAAATGAGCTGGGATGCATGAGAACATCCGCAGGGACGTTTGCGGAGCAGCGAGGTAGGGCGCAGGCGTTGGGGCATAGGGAGCCTGGCAGTGTGGTGCACGGAGGGGGGTGGGATGTGCAGGGAGTGGTGGCACGGTGATGGGGACAATGCACAGGAAATTAGAGCGAGCAGCAGCCAGACACGCTGCGGGGGGAAGGGAGATGCTGCGCTCCACTGAGGGCTGCAGGAAGGCGGGGGAAGGCTCTTCTGCTGAGCTGGGGCCAGCATGAGTACCAGCCACCTCTTTGCACATCTGGGACCTCCCTTTCCCATCCCCAGGACTAATATGTCCCAGTTTCCCCTCGCCCTTGCTCCTGGGGTCCCATCCATGCTGACCCAGCTCCCAGGGAATGGGGACCCAGGTAAAGCTAGCAGCCCTGATGCTTGGTGGCCCTCTGCCTGGTGGCTCATCTGCCACCCAGGCTCTCCCTGCGGTGAAGGCAGCAGGAAGGTGGGGAGCAGTCTGCCCCTCGCTTGCATTGCAATGGCCAGAGGGTTGGCACAGGGCTGTTAACTGGTACTGCCAAGCAGAGTAAGCCTGTGTGGTGGCAGTGCCAGATGACCCCCATGGCTCTTGCAGGGACAGTACTGCTCTGGGGGAAGGATGGGAATCCACCCAGGATCAGGGACAGGAATCCACCTCAGATCAGCTGGATTCATAGAGCACTCATCCAGCAAATGTCCTCCAGCAAATCTCAGATAGTGCAATACAAACAGGGTGCAGATGAGCACAGGAATGCTGGCTGAAGGCACTAACCTCCAGGATACTTCACTGAAGCCATCATTCCCCTTTTGAGGGCCAGACACCTGCACACAGCATGGTGGGTGCACAGCACACACACACACACACACACACTGTCAGCACACTCGCAAGCACCTACATGCACACACACAACAGTCCGTGTGCAGCTACCCCATCTGCTTGTGTGAGCACTCAGTGTGCCACCCAAATGTGCACGCAGACCATGACACACACACACCTGCACTCACACGTGCATGCAGCCATGTGCATACATCCCGTCATATACCCCTGCTGCTTTTTGACACAAGGAGAGGGCACATGCTGCCACCACAACATGCTGCGGGATCCCTCAGCTGCCAAGTCAATCCTGGCTCTTGCCTGGCACTGCTTTTTTCTCTGGAGGGGCTGTGCTGGGACATCCCTGCTCCGAGGGTCTAATTTCCACTGTAAATGTATTCATGGATAATTTATCCCCAGTTGTTCCTGTGCTAATGTTGTCTTTTAGCTGAAATAGCTCTCCTCCTCCCTGGCGTTTACCCTGCTGATGTATTTATAGTGAGCACTCCGTTTCCCCACAGCCTGCGCCGTGCTGGGCACGAGTCGTTGTCCTCCCTTCACGGGTCTCCCGGGCTTTGCCTCCTTGGCAGCCCCATGATACCTCTGATCCTCTTCCAGGCTGATTCCAGCACAGGCAGGTCCCTTGGGGGCCATGCAGGCATGTCTGCATGCCCATTGTGAGGTGGCTCACAGTGATGGACTCCCATGCTCAGATGGCTGCTTGCTTGATCCCTCTTCTTGCTGTCCCCTCCCTGTCATTGTTCTGCAGTGTCTGATCTCCTGTCTTGCTCACAGACCTCCTCTCTCTCTGGTCCTGCACCTCAGACCATCACACTGCTCCTCTCAGCATGGGAGTCTCTTTGTGCCGTGGCTGGCAGTAACTTGTCACTCATCCCAGCACCCTTCCCCAGTCCCCTCCTCCTGCCAGCAGGAGTCCCTCTCCGGTGCTCGCTGGGTATGGCAAACCCTGGGAAGGCACTACCATCACAGAAGTCAGGTTAACCCCCAAGTTTGTTTATTCTAGTCTTCAAGTCCTCTTCCTCACAGGTTTCCTGCGTCCTTGGCAGCAGCAGGGTGTGAATGCTGGACCTCAGACACTGCTCACCCAGGGGGTCTCCAGGGGTGCCCAGCCCCTGCCCTGGGACCTCCAGCCCTGCATCACTCTCACAGCCTAGCCCTTGTCTTTGCATAGCCTCCCTGGACCTCGCACGGTCCCCAGTCTCTCCTGTCACCGTGCACAGTGCCCCCGGGTCCCCGCTTGGACTCTTCCTGTCGCCGGGACATCATTAGAAATGTTAATTATTTATTATCACTAAAAGCCCTTTTTGCTGCATTGCTGTTCTCTGCCTATCTCTCTGCCCCGTGCTGCCTGTAACCGGATCCGCCTGTGCTTGCCTCCTGCCTCGCAGTCCCTGTCCCTGCTTTCCCTCCTACCTGCTGGGACACAGGGTGGGGGAGTGAGAGCCTACCACCACCCCCCTGCAGGACGTGGCCCTGTGGCGCGAGCTGGACTTGTCCCCTTGGGATCCCAGAGCCAAGTCTGGTATGAGATGCACCAGTAGCAGTCCCCAACCTGGGGCTGCCCTGTCCCATGCCAGGAAAGGGGACAGGAGGACAGAGGAAGGACCTGGCTGGTGCTATGCTGGTGTGAGTAACCATTAGCTCTTCTCAGCCAAGGACAATGATGTCCCTCCCCGGAAGCACTGGGATGGGGCACCCTGGCCAAGGGATATCAGCAGGGTGGAGGCATCAGACTGTGCTGCAGCCCTCCCAGGCAGTATCCCTGGCTGGGAACAAGCAAACAGGCTAAGGGGGAACCTGGGGTGCTGCTTGCAGCCAGCTGGGACTGGCAGGACACACTCGGGGCAGCCAGCTGCTTCAGAGAAGCCATGCAGCTGCAAGGAGGCAGGGGAATGCCCAGCCTGCACAGCTCAGCCTCTTCTGCCAGGGCTCCTGAAAGATTTATCAGTGCCAAGTGGATCCCATTGATGAATCAATTAAAGCTTATCAAAAGCAGTGGAGCTCCTTCCCATGGGGTAGGGCTGGCACTGGATGCAGCAGCTCTGCCACAGCCAGTGCTGGGTGAGATTGGGAGCTGTTTCAGGTTGCAACATCCCTGCACACTGCTGGGCAGAAATCACCTCCTGGCAGCATCTGAGCCTACTAGAGCCAGCCACGGCGCTCTGGTACCTTCTAGGGACTGTGGCAGAAAGGGTCGTGACAGAGCGGGCTGTGACAGTGCCGACGGGAGCCAACTCGAGTCGATACAAAACCTGGATCCCTCAGGAGAGGTCTCTCCTTTGTATTCCCCCCCCTCCAAAAGGAGCCAGGCTATCCAGGTTAGCAAGCTCCCCAGCCCTGGCGCTGTCACCCCCTGCTGCTGCACGGTCCTGCTCAGCGCTGGAGAGCGAGGCAGTAGCGGGAAGGAGGCTACAGCGATAGCTGTGGGAGAGACGCCGGGGGATGGCTCCCACGGGAGCGCAGGGAGGAGCACCCAGGCCGCTCCTGGAGCAGTATTGATTCCTGCAGCACAAGCACTGCCTTCTGTGCCTATTCATTGTCGATGTGCAGGAGAGCAAGGAGCAGGAGAACCCGGCTCCCCCCTCCAGAGGCAGCCCGCACTCCTAGGGGCCGTACCACTTCCCTGCCCGCCAGCCGCCGGCAGCACCAGTGTCTGCCCGCACCACCGCCTGCTTCCCTGCATTATACAGCGCTGTCACGAGCTGCTGAGTCCCCAGGTGTTTTGTGCAATAATGCAAAGCAGATCTAATCCACCCCAGCCCCAAGCTCTCTGCAGTCCCCTCCCCACAGGCTGAGCGTGTTCCCTGGCCAGGCACGGGAGAGAGACCCGGGACTGTGGGTGCTCTGCCTGCCCCTGGAGCTGACAGGCGATTCCCCTGTGGTTCCTGCACACCCCTCTCTGTTCCCCAGAGCTTTTCTCTGCCAAAAGCACTCTGTAAGCATTTGCTCTGCAGCAATAAATCAGAGGGATGCTCACACAAGCACGGTCCAGCCCTGTGCTCCCTGGGACCAGGGTGCAGCAAGGTGCTTGAGGCAATGCTCGGCCCCAGAATGTGGTTCCTTAATTCCTGTCTGTCCACAGCTCGGTGGGGTTCCAGTTGGCAGTTCTCTGAACTCCTTGGGTTGTCTGGGTCCTTTAGGACTAGACCAGAGCAACCAGGGACCCCTCTGCACCCATGTGTGGTCCCAGAGGGTCCCCAGGACTGGCTGAGGTCTGACATGGATGCAACAGCCTTGGTTGTGGAGAAGATGGTTCCCTGTCCCTTGACCATGCCTGGTTGCCCACGTTTCTCCTCCTCAAACCCAGGCAAGAAGCCAGGGAGGAGCAGCCAAAATCCCTGCCCCCTCTGACACCCCCGTGAGTATGTTGAGCCAGCAAGTTCTCAGCTCCCTGAGAGCCCCGGGAGTCATAAGAATTGACAGGCTCTCTGGTGTCTGGGAAGAGGCTTCAGGGCTCACAGGGAAAAGGCTGCTCAGGGAGAGCTGTGGTTGCCCTATGCTGTCCTTCCCATTCCAAGGGCCAGGGCTCAAGCCAGTCAATGCTGGGCAAGCAGGAGCTGGATGCACAGCTCACTTGAGATCAGTCCCAGATCTGGGGCTGCCAACAGCTCCTTTCTCTCCCGCACTGCTCCTTTCAGCCTGTGCCTCCCCATGGCCCCAGCTGATGCAGCTGCAGATAAACAGACAAGAGCCAGGCAGCAACTCCCGGCTTGCTCTGCTGTCCCCTGGGAGGCACAGACATGGCAGCTTTAGATCAAGACTCTTCAGAAGCAAGAGCAATCCCAGCTATCAGCAGAGAGCGGCTGGCTGGCTCCTGGCATTCACTCCCGCTGGGAACACGACATGGGCAGGGGGTTTGGGACCGAGGTACTGGGACCACTGATGCAGAGCCATGGGATACTGCAGCTCCCACCAGCACTGGGCTGAGTTCCTGGGGCATGGCTGGGCTGGGGGCTACAGGTGACCCTGTGTCCCAAAACTGGGAGCAGGGGTAGCCCAGTGCCACCCTGCTTTATGCAGAAGTAGAGTCAGCCTTTAGGGCGTGGGATCTCCATGCCTGGGAAGACTCCCAGGATACCTCAGACCACTCCAGCCCAGGAGAAGTTGAGCCATGGTCAAGCCAAACCCTACAGTACTATTCTGGGGTAGCTCAGTTCAGGAGGGATGCCCTGACTCATCTGCCCCTTCCTGGGGAGCATGGGGGTGTTAATGGTGCAATGCGCCTCTGTCCCCACGGGTGGCAGTCTGGAGGGTACCACTGCGTCCTTTGAGGGAAGCAGGAGCACAGACACGGTGGCTGAGGCTGGAGAGGACATGAGATTATGTTTCTAGTGGACAAAAAGAAGGGGGTCCTTCTGCAGCCCACACCTTGCAGTGCTTGGACCGTTTTACTGCTGCCATGGAAACTGCTGTGGAGCATCATTCTGTTGCACTGGCCAGGGTGACCAGGCCATGGCAGTTCCCAGCCTTCTTTGTGCTCTTCACACCTGGAGTAACAGAGTGGGAGAGGCTGGATGCTGCCTGCCAGTCACTATCCTTGGGTCACCCTGGGGCTGTGATAGGATGGGGGCATCCCTGGGTAGGGCACCCAAAAACAGAGGGGATGGAGAAACCAGGTAAGTGCTGGCAGGGGCTGTCTGGTGCCATTCTCAGACAAACCCAGCTCCCACGCGGCCAGGGGCTCCACGCTGCTTGGCCTCCCACAAACATAAATCATTTTCTAATTTATAACATGAATAATTGATTTTGCCTCCATAGCTGGCGATAAATCTCCTGTGCGCACATGCATAAGAAAATAATAATAATGAAAGCGATCAGGATCTGCTGCCATCGATTACCTGTGAGAGGGAACATGGTCCCCTGTGTGCCACATGCGGCTGGGATAGGAGCTGCTCCCCAGGGGATGCTGCGTGGCCCTGCCTGATGTGAGCTTTCCTTGTCCTGTGCAGGGGCACCTGTCTGAGGTGGGATGACTGACCTATCCTAGTCTGAGCCCCTGGGGCTGTACTGAGACCCACACTGGGCAGTCAGGAGGGTCCGAGTACTTCAGGGTATCCCAGACCTCAGGCATCAGCGGTCCCAGCCTTGTAACTGCACCTAAGGAGGGATAAGATGCTTGGCACAGCCCCATTCACGGGTGCCGCGCGCGATGCCTCAGTGGCACCTTGCCAGGGTGGCCCGTGACCTGTCCCCGGTCCCTCGGCAGCTTCACAGTCTAGGGGGAGCTGCAGAAGCCGCTCTGGTTCCCGGCTGTCCGGTCCCGGCACGGGCAGGCAGCGTTCACGCCATGGGACATTGCTGTTCCCCGGGTCACCTCTTCTCCGGTACCCACACCATGAAGCTGGCTGGGACACAGCTGGTCGGAGATCGCATCGGAGAGCTTCGGCTCGGTAGGAAAGAGGTCCTGGAGCGGGGAGTGGGCAGAGACCCGCCGCCCATCAGCCAAACTAACGAGGGCGGCCGCACCAGCTTGCCCAAAGCCTTCGTAGCGCGGTGTCCCCACGTCTGCCCGCCCGGTCACAGGGAGCACCACGGCTCCCGCCCGGTGTGTGACACTGAACGGTAACGGGAGACATACGGCAGCCTCAGGGGGGCCACCCGTGGCCGGGAGCGGGGATCGCTCTCCCTCTGTCCACCGCCATAGCAGCCACGGAGCCTCCTTCCTGCGGCGGCCGGCCGGTGCCGGGGAAGCACGGCCCGCCGNTACCCCCGTCCCATCCCTGTTCCCCATGCCTTCTCCAAGCCCTGATCCCCACCTGAAGTCCGGCCTCCCCAGTCCGCTGGCAGGCACCCCCGGGATACCCGCATGAAGGCACACTGCAGACCCCATTACTCTGCGCGCCCTACAGCGTCACGGGGCGATGTGTCAGCCCTTGAGTGCACGGGAGTTACACGCATTCCGGTGTGCTCGCTGCGCCAGTCTGCCATGCCTTGTAAAACAGGTGTCTGGTGCTCGCAGGTGCTGGATACTGTTTTTCTTGGCTGCCTGCAGGCCCCTGGCATCCTCGCGTGTCTTTCACACCACCTGCGAGGTTCTGTGTGCTGCCTGCTGTGGGGCTGTCACAGCCCCAGAGTGGCACGATGCTTCTTGTGCATTTTGGAATGGTCACCCTAGTCACTTGCTTTCTGGTATAAGTGCACTGTAGGGCTCTGGGCCTTGCTTTTCAGGCAGCTCTTGCTCCCTGAGTAGCTACTTTGGGTTATTTTACCTTCATTTTCCCAGGCTGGGTCTTGCTTTGTTTCCTGCTTACATTTCTTGGATCTTTTCAATGTCTTCTCTGGATGGTGTTTACAACAACTCACTGCTCAGTATCATCTAATGACAATTCATTATTCAAGTAGAAGTTTGAGAGATGGTGTAAAGCAAGACCCTGAAGTTCAGCTAAGTTGGCTCTTGCTTGCTTCATTGAAAAGCTTTGCCCAGGGATTCTTCTGAAATAACTCCTTTGGGCAAGCCAGTGTCCATTCATTGTGCTGGTATGCAGGCTTCTTTAACTGCCAGTTTTGTTCTGCACTAGGGATTGGAACAGGGTTTATCCTGTTCTCAGCTCTAGTTTTTTTGTCCTTTCTTGCAGAGAAAATCAGTGCCTTGTTTGCTCTACCCATCACTAGGGCCCTGGTTTCTTCTCAGCACCGTGTGTCAGCAGGTTAATGGGTTCATCTCCGCCCTGGCCAGGCTGGCCAGGTGACTGTGTCTGTGTGGACATGCTGTTTTTGCTTTTGCTGCAGCTGTTTTTGCAAGGCCTCTGCCTCATTTGCATTTTTCTGTTTAAAAACAGTGATTTTTCCCTTTTGAGTCATCTTTATTTTTGAGCCATCATTAATTTTATTTCCCTCCTTGTTTATTAATAGACCTTTTCACTTTTGTGCTGATTCTGCCTGGTTATATTTGTAAAGTCCTTTGTATTCCCCTTAGCATTCTGGCTGTTAACTCCTTCTGCCAGTTTGTTGTCTCTTCCCTCTCCCCTGCCCCCCTGCAGCTGTGAGGGGACACTATTGACTTTCAAATCATCTTCCTATCTGGAATGTTCCCCTTCTTTTGTTCCAGGTATCTCCTAAGAGCATCTATTCCAGGTGAATCCTAAGAGTATTGCAAGTGAAAGGCACGATTGAGATCTCTCTCAGTGCCTTTGATGCTTTTGCCACCTCCTCACATAGCCAGTGTTTGCTGTGGCTGCTGGAGAGCCCTTTCTCCTGGCAGCAGGGGACAGGACGTCTTAAAGCCCACGGGGCTGCAGGCAGGAGTTGGATGGAATGCAGCTCTTTGCTCCTTGAATGCTTTCTTCTGTCTTGTACCAGTGGCTCTGTTCATGCCTTTGCTCTGTCTCCACCAGGCGTCTGGGTCCTTTCCTGGCCCTGTTGCCCGCTGTTGAGCCAGGTGGCCTGGGCTGGAGCTCTGCTGAGAGCAGGAGAGGTGCAGGGTAGCCAAAACCTCTGACAGTCCTTGCCTGGGCTGCCAGGGGCTGGTGTTGTGCAGTTGGTAAGTGTGCCATGACACGTGCCTGGCATTGGATGAGTCCTGCAAGTGGCAGGTTCCCCAGTGGAGCTGTTTAGAATCTCCTTGTACCTGCCTTTTTATTAATCTTGTTATTGTAGTTATTTTTTTCCCCTTCAAAGAGCCCAATCTGCTGCAGGCTGTAAAGAGTGACATTGTGGTGTACGAGCTGCATGCCAAGGCTGCGTAAGGTTCCCCAAGGCTCCTGGTCCCCCAGTATTGCCATCCTTGCTCACTTTCAAGGCTTTAAGGTTATCTACTCTATCGATGGGAATATGGATTGAGTGGAATTAGAAACCTCGAAGGCTAAAAATACAGCTCCCTGCCAGGAAATGCGGCAGCCTGCTGAGAGGGTGCTGTGTGGCACTGAGACTTCTCCAGGAACTGGCATGTTCCACATGAGCACCACAGCCCAGCGTCCCTGCCTGTTCCCAGGTTCCCTGAGCAGGACTGTGGCTGGCTTGCTCTTGTTTGTGGGGTCCTTCCCTCGACAGGACAGGGAGAGAACTCAGGGAGAAAACGCTGCCCATTTGTGCTGTAGATGTTCTCTGGAGGAGAAACAGGCTGGCACATGAGTGGGCAGCGTGCTGAGACCTCACAAACACATACCATGAGCACAAGCTCCCCATGAGCAGGGTGTTCCTGGGAACAGTGCGAGAGGAGCCCGTGCTTTCAGAGAGCTCTGGCTGCCTCCTGGCTGATGATCCAGCATCCTCCTGGCCGTGCTGGGCTATGTTGTGCTGGGCTGGTGGGCTTTATGTGCCGGACAGCTGGGCAGCACTTCCATCAGCACTTTTACCATGGTACCATGGCCTTTCCCTGCTGGGTGCCAGAGCGCTGAGTTGTTTTGCTAGGCAGGTCCATAAAACAAGACAGCATTTGGGGCAGCATAGGCCTTTTGGGGATGCACTGCTTGTTGCTGCCTGTCTTTGTGGAGCAAGCTTGGTCCCAGATTCTGGAAGTGGTAGGGTTGCCCTGCCTAGCGTAGTGTGAATGAGACCCAAAGCCAGGGCCATTGCTCTGCCTCCCAGAGCATGAAATTAGTCGGTGCTGACCCGTGGCTGTGGCATTAATGAAGTGTTTGATAGGCTGGGGGCAGGAGCTGTGCTGCCCTGTGGGGAAAAAACAAAGCACTGCGGCATCCCTGCCAGTATGGGTCATCTACCACCTTGCCTTGCTTCTTCCCAGGCTGCAGGAAGCAGCTCTTCCCCAGCAGTGTGTGGCAGGCGGAGGCAAAGCTGCACAGGGAGAGGATGCTCCCAGCACCAGCCGTCTGGCTAATGCTGCACCATCTGCTTGGGAGGGTGAGGCAAGGTGAATGGCAAGCTTTGGAGGAGCCCATAAATCCTATGTGCAAAGGCTCTTGGAGGTGACATGGGATGTGCATGGAGCAATGCTGCTTCTGGTTGCTCCCCGTGCTGGAAATTGTCAGGAAGGAGAGCCTGGGGAGATCACTGACCCCCACAAGACATTCAGCGATGAGCCATGGCCTGGGACTCTGGGCTTGGCTGGGAAAAGTCCTTTAGCAGAACATGCTTCGGTGCAGTTGGAAGCTATCTGTGGTTGGAAATGGTGGTGCCAGGGGGGCTTCCAGTGCCCCCTCCTCTCTGGCACTCAGGCTGCCACTCGGTGAGAAAATGTATAATGCCTCAGTGTTGAAAAATGACTAATCCAGTCTTTGGAAGGTTTGTAGGATACATTCCTTTCTTGCGGTCGATAAAGATAAAGGGGATCGTTCTGCCAGCAAAATTAGTGTATCAAAGAGGGGGGGAAAAATGACAAGAGCTACGGAGACAGAAAAATGATTGGGGCAGCCCTGGGATGGTGCTCAGCATCACCACGGCGCCTGTGCCTGCCCCTTGTATTCCTGCCCACCTTTGCAGCATGAGGTGCAGGCACAGGCACCGCAGTCATGCTAGGGGTACTGCCCTGCTGGGCTTTTCCAGTGGTTTCCAGAGAGCCATGAGAGACTCATCCATCATGCCAAGGCAACGGTCTGTCCATCCATCAGGGAGAGGGGATGATGCCGTGTGGCATGGGCAGCCCCAGCCACTTTCCAGCCAGTGGTTGGCCTCCCCTCGCCTTCCTGGCACCACTGCTGGCTGTTGGTGAGGGGCCACGGAGAGCGTTCGCGCCTCGGTCAGGGGCTGCGTGGAGGGGAGGCTAATGTACCGGAGGTGCCTCGGAAATGAGAGCCTTGGATGGGTTCCTGGCCCTATTGATCTGCCGGCAGTTTATGCATCCTGACATTCATAATCTCGGTCGGCGCTGATGGTCCAGATTAATGGGCCCAGGGGCTGTCCATCCGTCACTTCACATTAATTACTGAAGAGGTGTTTTTCCAGTGATTTACCTGACAGCGGCCTGTGATGAATCCCCCTAAACGGAGTGGGCAGTGATTAATCATGGGGCCCCAGCCCAGCCCCACTCTGCCTTCCCCTCAACCACAGTGCAGCCCCCCGCGCCATCCGTCTCCATAAACCCTGTCTGATGCATATTTATAGGGGCAGGGGGGCCTGGCCGCTTGCGGCGTGCCTGCTTCTGCCAAAGATGATGAAAAATAAATCTCTGTTGGGACGGGGCAGCAGGTGAGCAGGGCTGCATCATGCCATGGTCCTGCGCCAGGGTATCCCTGCACTGGGGTTTGCTTTCTGTTGTTCTGTGGCTGCCTCAGGCTTCTCTGTGGTTTTTGATGGCTGAGTAGTGCATGGTCTCAGTGTTCTGCTTTAGCTGCAGACTTTGGTCCCTTGGGCTCGAGGGTCCCAGGTAGCAGCTACCGGAGCGGGGCAGGTGCCCCAGTGATTCTGTCAGGGTTTCCCTGCTTCCCCCAGGCTGGGTGTGCCCCACCAAAGGCTGTAGGGCTGTGGGGTGCTCCAATCCTGTCTGCAGATACGCTGCTGTGGGGCAGTGTTGGGGCTCCACAATCTAACTGTGTGCCAGTTGCTGAGGGAGCAAGGGTTGGTGCTGGGACCCCGACTCAGTGACCTGGGCAGGGGCTGCTCACTGTGCACTCAGCTGTGGGGCTGCGGGCAGGACAGTGACACTGTTCTCTCCTTGGCAGACGCTGTTCTCTCCTTGGTGGTGGCACCATGCAGCAGGAGGCGGAGGGCAGCCGGGTGCGCCGCAGGAAGCCCGACATGGCCCTCTACGTGCCCAAAGCGCGGCGGGAGAGAGAGGCACAAGCGGCAGGCAGCGCACGGCTTGGGCACCGCCGGGAGCCCGAGAACCACTGCCTGGTGCAGGACTCTGGCTGGGCCGGTGGCGAGGGGCGGAGGCAGAGCCCCCGTGCTGGAATGCAGGCAGGCAGAGCGGCGAGGAGGGAGACCAAGGTGGATGCCGGCCCAAAGGAGCTGCGGACAGCCTCTGGCAGGCACAGCCATAGGACGAGAGGCAGCTGCCCTATTGCACTGGAAAGCCTGGAGGTGTCACCCAGCATGTGTGAGCCGTGCCCAGATCCAGATGCTGCTCAGCCCTGGGACAGGCAGGACAAAGCATCTCACGAAGAACCCGGAGAGCTCAGCCATGACCACAGGATCATAAGGACTGAGCCTGACCCTCCATCCCCACAGAGTGCCCAGGCTGGGGCTGTGAAGGTTACCCCCAAGCCTGAGGATGACCCCACTAGCCCAACACCTGCTGCTAGCCCTACACTGGTTTGTCAGACAGGCCTGAGTGGTGTGTTGGAGCATTTGGGGGACAGCACCCTAGATCCAGCTGAGGACCTCTCCCAAAGCCTGGGAGAGGCTGTCCTGCAGTCAGCAGAGGGGGGCAACCATGGCAGGGTGCCCCAGTTGGTGGGGGAGACAGTGAGTCTGAAAGCCTGGGAGGAGGAGAGGGAGGAGGAGAGGTCTCTCCTGGCAGAGCAGAGCAAGAGTTGTGCCACTGGGCTACCAGAGGAAGAGGAAACGTGGGGAGGCAGAGCTGAGCTTCCTGGAGAGAGCACCTTGTATGCACCAGGAGCCAGCTGTGAACCTGTGTTCTTGAGGGGAAGCATGGGTGATGTTCCAGTACTCCCAGGGGGGAGCACTCCACAGCAGGGCATGGGCAGCCCATCCCAGCTCGTGCCTGTCATGGAAGAGAGCACTGCTGGTGCTGGGGATCCCAGTGGGGAGGGTGACCTGGTGCCTGCTGTAGTGGAAGCAGGCAGCACTTCTGCCTGCACAGATAGCAGTGCTGGATCTGAGAGCAACCCATGGGAGGGAGCACCTCTGGAAAGCTGTGAGCCCCCACTGCCCCTAGAGCTGCTGTGCCATGGCATGGAGGGGATCTCTCCTGCATCCTGGGCTAAGGAGCTGGCAAGGCCAGATGAGGATGTGGGCTCACTGCAGAAGCACCAGGAGGCTGAGAACGAAGAGAGAGGTCTCCACAGCAGCTCCCCTAAGGAAGGACAGACCAGTGCCAGTGCTGAAACCCTGAGCCAGACCAGCCCAGGTGCTGAGGAGAGCTGGGATGTGCTGTTCAATGATGATGGGGACTGCCTGGACCCGCGCCTGCTGGAGGAGGTACTTGTTGCAAGCCAGGGTTTGTGGGGATTGGCAGGGTTGGTGACTGATCCCCGCTGGGATGTGGGGGATGTCTGTTCCTGTGTTCTCTGGGGTGAGTGCATGGGGTGGGCTGCACCCAGGCTGTGGTCAGCCTAGCTGGCTGTGTTGCCTGCTCTTAGTGCCAGCCTTCCCCTCTGGTGCCAGAACACCTGGGATCTCCATCTTCCCCATCTGTCCCATCCCATCCTGCGTTGCTGGGGAAGGCTGGGGTGATAGTGCCTCTGTAGTATATCAAGTGTGCCCAGTAAAACCTGCTGAAGTGCTGTAAACTGCAACTGCACCCTCATGAAACCAGGGCTGGTGATAAAGAAATGGGCTGAGATGTATGGGATCCCATTGAAACAGCAACGGGATGTTTCCTCGAAACTATGGCTTCTTAATCAGCTGTGGCTCATTGCCATTCCCTCCTGCACACATGCTGCTGAATTTACTACAGTTGGCTGCTTAGTGCCAGGACCCACAGCGTTTTGCTGCCATTCACGAGGAAAGCTCGGCTCCTGCAGCAAGGCTGGATATCCCTTATTGCATTTTAAATCAGTAGCGTCAAACTGGTAATTTTCCAAATGACAATAATGTACCCGAAGAAACAAACAACGTTAATATTGTTACATCCAACGTCTGCCTACCCCTGACTGGAAGCAGGGTGTGAAGTGATGGGTGCCTTGATAACAGCGTCCATGAAGGGATCAGATTAACTCAAGAGCACTCTTACTGAGGGGCACAGATCCCACTGTGTCCACAAGGCCTCACTGGGACTGATGTGTCCTCTTGGAGCCTGGCATGTTGCTGAGACAGTGGGACACAGAGGGCTCACATCTGGGGGGATGTGGAAGTGTGTTGGGTATTCCCATGCTTGCCTGGCCATGCTCCCCTGAGCCACTGTCCCCCACCCTCCAGACCAGAGGCTGTGGTGAGTGCTGGTGCAAGGAGGACAGCACTGCTGCTCTGAGACAGCTGGTGCAGGTAGCTTTCTGTGGGCTGATGCCATGGGCATGGCTTCGTCCTCGGGGGAGGAAGGTCAGGGAGGATCCCTGTTCTGGTGCAGCCATAGGATGCCATGGGCAAGATTGTGCTGTGCAGGTTCTCACTCCAAGGAGTATCTGTATTGGCTCTCCTATGCACAAGACAAGTTTGAGCTTTCTAGGGAGTTTCCCAAAATGGATGAAAAAGAACCTGAAATACGGATTGATCAAAAGTTGCCATCTTTGTCCCCTGCAGATTCCTACATGGTGCCTCATGCTTCCTGAGCCCTTTGAGCTCCCAGCAGGTAGATGTAACTGCTCAGGGAGGGCGCAGGCTCTCAGGAAGATGGGGCTGTTGTTAATTGACATAAAGAACAAGAAAATTAGTAACGTCTTCCTTGAAACCGGCTCCTTATGCAATGCAGATAGCTGGCAGAGAGCAAGATTTATGACGTTCTGTGTGGAGGAGAGATTTCTGATAGCGGATGGCTCTTTAATCTAGCAGGAAAAAAACACCATAGTGAGCACCATTGGCTGGAAGCTGAAACCAGACAAATTCAGAGTAGAAATCAGTTTGAACACAGAGTAATTAAGCACTGCGACCATTTCCTTGCAGGCCCTGTGGACTCTCCATCAGGCGGTGCAGCATGGCAGGGGCTGCGATGCGTGCGTGCCCAGAGCTGTGGTGTAAACGAGCAGCCACAGACATCTCTGACCTGCTCTAGCAGGAGTGTGTCTTTAAAGAGCAGCGAGATGTGATGGACAGGCTTCATTTTCCCTGTCATCTGTCTGTCCATCCCTCAGCCAGCCCTCCCCAGGGTGCCTGCCAGGGCTGGGGACCACACCGTGGCTCCCACTCGTGCCCTGCCCCACGGCTGGGGAGCTGCCGGCACGCTGCGTGCTGGGCTGGCAGTGCCGGGGGACCTGTTGAGCTGTGCCTGCCGCGTGGCTGAGTCCTGCTGCCAGACGGCTCCTGTCCTTCCTGCCCCGCCACACTTGGTGATTTGTGAAGGTCAAGGGCTGCTCCGGCACTCTGTGCTCCTGCTCTCTAATCATCTTCCCGGTGCCTGGCACTACCTGAGTGCTCTGCTCCCTCAAGCAGCACCACAAGGCTTTATCCTGCCTGGGAATGGCTCCCGTGTTTCCCCCGAGCAGGCGCGGGGTGCCTGATGGGTGTGCTGCCCTGCACGGGGGTGATGGCAGGGCAGGAGGCTCTGCTGGCAGGACTGGCATGTCCCGTGAGCTCCATAACTCAGCTCTACCCTCCGCCGGCATCCAGCCACTATGGCAGCACCCCCTTACCTGCCGTGAATCCATCTTCCCCATAAAATTGTTGGAATGAGCACTTTTTATTGACTGAGCTGGCTGGGATTTATGGACTCTAACCTTGCAGTCGTGGTGTGCTCTGCTATGATCGCTTAGGGGATTGGGGTGGAAACCCACTTGAGTTATGTACCTATTTCTTGGCATCATGCCAGCCCCACGCTCCAGGGGGAACAGGGGAGCTGTCAGTGGTTTTGGACTGCACCTGGGCTGGTGTCTCAGCTGAAGCAGGGCAGGGAATCCCCTTGGCGACTGGGACAGTGTGGTTTGGAAAGCAAGGATCCAGCAAGCAATGCAAGGTGGCCCATTGGGTAGAACGTGCTGCAGAGTGACCAACTGGCACTGGCAATGCTGTGGGACAGAGGCAAATAGGGGCTGGCTGCACCTTTGTGTGTGTCTACAGGAGGCTGCTGCCCACGTTTTAAAATAAAGACTGAAAAATGCACAGAGTAGAAAAACTCTACAGCCATCATCTTTTAGGGCTGGAGAAAGTGCCCTACTGTGAGGTACTAAATGTACACAACCCATTTTATCAAGAAGAAGATTGAGAAGGGACTTGATTAACATTAGTAAGTGCTGTGATGGGGAGGAGACCAGGGACCGAGGGTTCTTTAATCCAGCGGAGAGGCAGAACAAGAACTGCCGGCTGGAAAGTGAAGTCAGGCAAATTCAAATGAGAAATAAAACATAAATTTTTAGGTGCACAGGTGATTAACCAGCAGAACTTGTTCCTCAGTGGAGCACTGTCTTTTTCATCTTGGCGTCTGGGGTGCTGGTAGGCTGCTCCAGTGCATGTGCTGCAGCCAGGGCGTGCTGAGCCTGGTGCTTCCATGTGGCAGAGAGACATCAGTCTTTCCTCCTGGCGTTACTATCCTGCTCCTTGTTATTCCCCAAAGGTGTTTTGGGTCATCACATCACTGTGGAAGGAGGGGTGTGCTTGGAGATGCGTGTGCTGTTTCACCCCTGCCGTTCCTACCATGTCCCTGACCTGGCCACAGAACGTGGCAAGTGAAGGGATGCTGGTAATGGGAAAAGCAAGTGCATGGTGTGAGAACCCTGATTGATAACTCCTAATTCTCAGTGCCGTGAATCCATCTACAGTGCTGGGGTGGGGTGCAGGGGCCTGGATGACTTTCTGGGGAGCACTTGCCATGGATTGGGAAATGCTGTGGGGCAGGTGGGCATGGGTTGCTCAGTGCTGTGCCTCTCCTACTGCTGCAGCTCTTAGGGGGTGAGAAGCACCAGGAGAGCCAGCAGTCACCCCGCTTCAACTACTACGGGGCCGAACCTGCTGCGCCAGACATCAGCGATGATGAGCTGCCCCACGTCATCGAGATCTACGATTTCCCCTCGGATTTCCGCACCGAGGATCTAATGCGTGTCTTCTGCAGCTATCAGTGAGTCTGCCAGCACTCTGTCCCTGGTGCTGGGGTTCCCTGCCTGGGCTGTGCTCTAGATGGCTGCCCATCAGGTGCCAGTGCCTCGCTGACTTTCCCTCTTTGGCAGGAAAAAAGGCTTTGATATTAAATGGGTGGATGATACGCATGCCCTGGGCATCTTCTCCAGCCCCATAACAGGTACTGCTCCTGGTTCAGCTGGGCATGGGCAGAGAGGAGGCATCCCTCTCCCACAGCCAGATCCTGGGCATGGGGCTGACCCTGCACGTGGACATGCTGCTCTCTTCCTGCAGCACGCGATGCCCTCAGCACCAAGCACCTGATGGTGAAGACACGCCCGCTCTCCCAGGGCACCCGCGCCTCTAAAGCCAAAGCCAGGGCATATGCTGGTGAGCGGTGCTGCCCTGTGCCAGCTTGTGCCATCGTGCTTGTGCTGCAACATCATCCTGATAACTGGGGAGGGACGGGGCAGCCAGCGTGGCTCCACAGCTGTGCCGGCTGCCGGCTGCCCTGTCCCTCTCAGAATGCCCCGCTAATGTCCCCCATCTTCACAGAGTACCTGCAGCCAGCCAAGGAGCGCCCTGAAACGTCAGCTGTCCTGGCCAGGCGGCTGGTGATTGGTGCTCTGGGCGTACGGAGCAAGCAGACACCAGCCCAGCGAGATGCCGAGCGGAGGAAGCTGCAAGAAGCTCAAGGTGAGTTTTGGGTGCCTGGAGGAGCTGCAGTGTAGGAGGGCCTTCCCCAGGAATGCTCCTTCTCACAGAGTGCTGGGTGCACCAGGGTGGACTCCAGCCACTTCCACAGGGAGGTGGGGGAGGGATGTGGCATTGACCCTCTTGTCTCTGCAGAGAGGAAACGCCTGGAGAACAAGCAGCGGGAGGATGCCTGGGAGGGCCGGGACTGAGCCAGGAGGCTGCACTTTCAGCCCATGTCCCTCTCTGCAGGCAGGCAGAGCACTCTGCGTCTCAGAGCTGGGGCAGATTCTGCACTGCGTCCAAAAGCACTGGGCTGCTTCACCAAAAGGGCTGAGCAGCATGCAGGCTGGTTGGTGCTGTGGGGATGCTGTTGCTGTCAGGCAGCACTGCCCACCGTGCCCAGGGCAGAACCCCCAAGGCTGCCAGCTGCAGCAGGAGCAACAGCAGGATGCAGGGAGCTCAGCAGAGAGCATGGGGGGCTGTGTGGGGTGGCCCTGGCCACCTGGAAGGGCCTTGTGAGTGAGAGTTTCTGTTTTCTTATTTTGCTAATAAATGCCATTTATTTTATTTGCTTGCCTGGGTGGTGGCTCCCCGTTCCCTTCATACCAGGGGAGGGTGTGTGTGCCAGGGGCAGCTGCGCATGGTCTGCAGGGCTGTGGGGATGTCCACCCCTCCCAGGTGCTGGGTGTCCCCAGCGGGTGTGGGGGATGTGCAGGGAGGAGGGATCGGCAGGACGGCAGGCAGGAATGTGCTGGCAGGAACCCTGTTTACTTCCGCAGAGCAGCTGCAGCCCTGAACAGCAGGGCCCTTGTCAGAGCATGGGCAGGGCCATGTTCCTGGCCCCACATGGGGCTCTGATGTGGCCATGCTGCCAGCCATGGCAGGCTGGGGGGCTTCCTGCCCTGCCCCCGGCCGGAGGCTGGCACCTGGGACCTGCCTTTGGCTCTGCTTTGCATCATCTCTCAGCACCTGAAAAACAGCCCTGTGTGCCACAGCACTCCCATCCCGTAGCTCTGCAGCCTCTGAGGTTTTGGGGCCTTTCATAGGAGGTGAGGACAGGGATGATGCTTTTCTGCCACCGCTACCAGCAGTTTGCATGCTTTTGGTCGCTGAAGAGCTCATGCGGCTGCCCCGTGTCCCCTGGCTGTCCCCCAGCTTGGCAGCAGCGGAGCTGGTCATGACCCCGCGGTGGTGGCTGCCTGCCCCTGCGCCATCCGGCAGCGCTGCCAGCTGGGAGCCATCTCGGCTGCCGTTCCCGGATGCTCGTGGCTTGGCCGGTGGAAATTTCAGGGCGCAAAGCTGCTCTCATGTGGAAAACATCTTCCCCGCCATCCGGCATCCCTCAAAGCCCGAGGCTGGCCGAGTGAGCCTCCACCAGCACGTGCCTTGCCACGGTCTCTGGCCTCGGGCCCCTCCAGAGCATCACCGCCGTTCCCAGCAGCAACTCCACGTGCAGGGACCATCACGTGTGGGTGCAGCCCACTGATGCTGGGCCAAGGTGGGTGCTGACAGCCCCCCACCCTGGGATTTGTCCCTCCACCATCCCATCCCATCCATTCCTGCCAGTGAGGCAGGAATGGACAGAGGTGTGCAAGGAGAGGAGTGGCACTGCCCCGTGGCTGGTGATCTGGGGAACAGACAGTACAGAGTGTGTTGGTGACATTCCCTTTTATTTCCTGTTGTAAGAAAAAAGATAGAAACCACGGGAGGTAAGAAACAGAGAGCAAGGGCACAATGTACCCTGTGTCCCCACACTGTGCCCAGGAGCAAGGGCTTTGAGGGACAGAGTGGCCCTACCACAGCTCCCATGTCTGGGAAGCTGCCAGGGCAGCCTGGGAAAGCCCAGCATGTCAGCTGCAGACACTGTGGCTGCTAGGCTGGCTGCCAGCCCATGCTGCCACAGAACTGGCTGGGTCTTTTTGCATGCACAGGGTCAGCCAGCTGAGGGCCAGAGTGCCCTGGCCCATGGGGACCACTGAGGGCAAGCCAGAGCTGCTTGATGCCAGCCACATGCAGACAGCCAGGGAGCTGGTGGCTCTGGTGGCACGGGGGAACACTGCTGGGCTGGGGACACATTGCCTAGACCAAGTTGTTCCCAACTGGGGACTGGCTTCATGATTGTAATGGGAAGGAGTGCAGGGAAAGGAGGTGGTGATGGTGGGATTGATAAGGGAGTACCCCCTCTCCCACAGCACAGGACCCTGCTCCCAGCTCGTAGAACCTTTATTGAAGACAGGACTGGTGCATGGTGGCCAGGGACTGTCCTGAGTCTGCTGGAGCATAGGGGGCTGGGCAGGCTGAGGTAGTTGTCCTGGGGGGCCCTGGGGCTGTGGAGGTGAGGCCTGCTGCAGTACTTGGGCCACTCTTTCAAATCCCACTGGCAGCACGGAACTGGGCAACCCCAGGCACTCCCCGCCAGCCCTGGCGCTCATCTCCATCCTCTGCAGCAGCACCAATAAATACAAAAGTCTGCAAGTCCCTGAACTCAGTCCAGCGCTGCCAGGGCACAGGGGCAGGGGCGTGGGAGTCAGACTCTCCCGTGGCGCTGCTGGGACCATGCCAATGCCAAGGGTTCACACGAGGTTGTTGGCCAGGCGCTCCCGTCTCTCCAGATCGCTCACCACGTCGGCACCGTAGGCATCACCTGGGGAGAGCAATGTTGTGGGGGTAGGTGGGAGTGTGGGGGCACAAGAAACTTGTGGCACCCCCAGCCTCATTGCTTGCCTCACCCTGCCTACCACAGACCCTATGCTCCCATCCCTCCTTACTTGTGTGGCAGCCGTGCATCCAGACACGCTGCCCATCATACTTGCACTGGCACCTCATCACGTTGTTGGAGAAGTCCGACTCAGCCACCTCATGCTTGGGGTTCACGACCACCTGGGGAGGGCAGGGGGCAGGGCTGGGAGCACCTCTGCTATGCCCTGGCCAGGCAGGGCTGTGGCATGCACAGCAGGGTACAGAGCAGCACCCTGATGTGCAAGGTGAGGGATGCTGTTGTGCTCATGGAGGGGACACCCCAGGCCTGAGATCTGGTAGCTTGGTGTCCCCCACCCCTCCATCCCCATACCTGGAAGGTGTAGCTGCCTGGTGGCACATCAGTGATGTCAATCCACTGGCAATCGATGTCATGGCGGTAGGTGTCCCAGCACCCCACACTCACCCCCTGCTCACCAAAGTTGGCGCAGGCGAAGCGTCGCTGAAGACCTGCAGCAAGCAGGGAAGGTGAGGGAGGCACAGACAGAGCCCCTTTGGGGAGCAGAATGGGGGGGCACTGTCAGCTCTGCAGCTAGCACCTACCTTCAGGGCAGTTGGTGTCTTCCAGGCAAAAGCTGGCCTTGTGCCCCTCGGCCACCTTGGAGCCATTGAGTGTCAGCAGATCATAGTGGGTAAAGACCTCGATGCTGTGGAAGTGTCTGTGGGGACAGGGGCTGAGCACAGGACCAGTACCCAGCCAGGGAGCACGTGGCTGGCCCAGGCAACCCCAGCAGAACTTCCAGCAGGGCAGCACCCAAGGACTCAGCAAATTACAACCCTGAAGCCAAATAGAGCCATAATGACAGTGCTGGCTCAGACGCTGTTAATTACCCCGGGTGGGACAGCCTCTTGGGGACGGGTGCCATCGTGCCCTGCCTGGCCCAAGGAGAGGGCAGCTGCCTGCCAGCCCCTGCCTATGGGCCACTCACCGGTGGCACTGGTGCCAAGTCCAGGCATGACGCCCCATCCTCGGTCGGAAATCGGCTCTTCCCAGGTTGTGGATCTGGGAGGAGAAGCGAAGAAGGCGGCGGTGGCCATAGGGCCACTGCATGTTGTCAGCAGAGCGGGAGAGGCAGCGCTCCTCATGGGCACAGTACAGCAGCCCCAGCGGTCGGTCCTCCAGGTAGGCTGTCTCCTGCACCAGCTGGGCATTCATCACCAGGTCTGGGGCGTCTGGCATGGAGGGGATCAGCGGGGATTGAGAAGGTGATCCCCACCCCACATAGCACCCACTACTCTCCTAAGGAGAAGGGTGTCCCCCCTACGAGCTCCTGCTACTCACGGGCAGTGCAGGTGACCCCTGCTGAGAAGCGTCCCCCGCCGCTGGGGCAATGGACAGGGCCATGGCGCTGGCACTGCTGGAGGGCCAGCTCGGTGCCGGCACAGCGCACCCCGCTCATCACAACCTGCGTGGCATCGGGGCTGCCTGCCCAGTACCACGTCTCCTGAACAGAGGAGGAGCACAGTGCTTGGACCATCCTTCCAGCCCTTGCCAGCACCCACCTGCCTCCCCTGTCTCCTCTCCTGTCCTAACACAGCCACCAGGATTTGTCCCCCCACCATCCCATCCCAGAGCCCCTGGCCACACCATGCCCACGCTATCTGTCCCGCAGGACCCCTGAGGTTCTGGCCCCAGGCTGGTACCCCACTCACCTGGAGTGCATGGCTGGCAAAGCCCAGCCCCAGCTGCCTGCAGACCACCATGGCCTCGTTCAGGCCCCACTGTGCACCACACACTGCACCCCACTTCAGCTGCCCCTGCACTGGCACCAGCACTTCCACCACTCCTTCCTCAGGGTTGCGGCCCCCGGCCAGCCGCACCTGTTGGCAGAGAGGGGCTGAACCAGAATGTGGCACAGACCGCCAGCTCTCCCACCCCATGCTGCAGTGGGACAAGCAGCCCTGCACATCCAGCTCAACATCTCCCTCATCTTCTTCTTCCTTCCTCCTTTCCTTTGTACAAGACCAATTTTTCCACCAGATCATCCTGCAGAACACTGTCAGAGTGCTGCTTTGTGTCCCACATCCCCTGGGTAACCCCAGGGCTGTTCTGAGCATCCACACGGGGCATAGAGCTTGGGGAGCAGGGACTGTGCAATGGGGCTGGGATTCAACAGGCTCTGAGAAGGAGGTAGGGACTCACCTGGCTCTTGAAGTCCATGTAGGGCGTGTGGCAGCGGACGGCAGCGTCAGCCTCGTGCCGACACCCATTCTGCTCAGCATCCTGGAAGCGACACTCGCCCAGGGAGCGCTCATGGCCAGTGCACTGTACATTGCTCATATGGATGGGCCCCAGACCTAAAGCACAGAAAGGGTCAGTGCTCCCTGCTCCATGACCATCCTGGAGCAGGACCCTCAGCCTCCTTCCCCTGGTCTGGGCACTCTCTATGGGCATGGGGCTGCCAATGGCAGGAGCAGAAAGGGTAGCCTCATACCAGGGCAGGCTGGAGCTGCGTGAGCATCCCAGGATTCTCCAGCAGGACACATTAAACTCCCTGATGATTTCCCCATCATACCCCTCCAAGCCCAGAGATTTCTCAAGTCCATGCTGTAACACCTGCCTCACCTTGTCCCATCCGGGCTCCCACCAGGGCCTGCTTTGCTGTCCCATAGCCCAGCTGCCGGCACACCACGCTGGCTGCAGCCAGGTCCCACTGCTTGTCACACACGGTGCCCCACTGCCCGTGGCGTAGCACCTCCACCCGGCCCTCACCAGGGTGGGTGCCTGCTCGCAGCCGCACTGGGAGCACCTGGGTGTGGGGAACAGCCAGTCAGCAACCCCAGGACACAGACAGCCTCCTCCTCAAGTGCAAATGGAGTGGCTGAGTGCTGCTCAGCCCTAGGACTGTCTGTCGGCGGGAGAGGGTGTGGAACTCTGCAAGGACTCACCTTTCCTGGCGTGGTCTTGTTCTTGCCCTTGCCTGTGCCCTTCTGGAAGGCAGGGCCAGGGAGACAGCTGACAATGGCGTGCATGCCGTGGGGGCAGGCGTGCTGGCGGGGGGCTGGTGGGGCCACCTGCATGGGGCAGCGGGCCAGGTGGGGCTCTGAGCCTTGACACCGCACCTTGTGTACCCAGAAGCTGTTCTTCTGGCTGAGGGTCTTCAGGCTGCCAAGGGAGAGGAGCAGGGCCAGGGTCAGCTCAGGTGGCAGAGACTCTCCCTCACCCCACCACTTGAATGCTCATGCTGGGTGCCCATTCAAGGTGCCCTGCCCGCAACGCACAGTGCTGAGTCCTACCTGGAGTTGGGGTCCTCCAGCTTCCTGTTCCAGAGCTTTCTGTGGGTGTACAGAGCCAGGAGGTGAGGGAGCATGCTGACACTGCCCAACTCTGAACCCCCTGCCTCATCATTTCTGACCTCTCCGGCAGCAGATGGAGACCCCAGGGTACGTCATGTTCTCTCCCCACTGGCAATTACTGTGCCAAACCTGTCTGTACCATGTGTCCCAGCGGGACTGTGTGACTCCTGGCACTGGTAGGGGCTCATTATGGGCTGTATTTATAGTCCCACGCTGAGACGGGGTGGGAGGGACCAAGGGACACTTGTCTTTCCTCTCCTTTCTCCCACACTTTGCCAGCCGTGATGGTGACCATCCCCAAAGACCTCTGGATGCTGCTGAGCCCAACTCTGACCCTTGTCAAAGGCCCAAGAAGGGGATCCAGGCACGCCCAGGCCATACTGGCACCTCACACACCCACACATATGTGCAGCCCTTCTCTGACCACTCCTCCAGTCTCTTGTCCCCACAGTGTGTCCAGCCAGGCACCTGCCCCACATGCCCAGGTGCAGCACACGTCTCCCACATCCCTACCGGTAGAAGCTGGTGTTGATATGCTTCTCCCGGGGGAAGCCCAGCATCCCGCAGACCACGCGGCTGTTGTTCCTGCTCCAGTTGGCATCACACACCTGCCTCCAGCGCCCGCTGTGCTTCACCTCCACAGCACCCTCCATCACTGGCAAGCTCAGCTTGGCCCGTGCCAGGATGGGCTTGAGCCGCACTTCCTCCAGGTTTAGTCCCAACACCTGCCACAGTGGGCATGCGGTGGGCATGGGGCTCCAGCATGGAGGGCAGAGTGCTCAGAAGAGGGGTTAGGGGAAGTGTTAGTGGGACCTGCTCCAGTTACCCTGGTGCACCCTGCTGGGCACAGGTGAATGCCATGGGCCCCCACTCACCTCTCCCAGGTGACCAGAGGTGGTAGCCTGGGGGGAGTTGCCAGGCAGGCGCTGTCCTGAGCACACCACACCAGCATCCTCGCCATGGTGGCAGTCACTGACGCCCCAGCCATTGTGGACACACTCTGCCAGGGAGCCTTCGCTGCCCCCGCATCGCACGTTGTCCAGCCAGATGGGGCCTGGGGACACAGCACCATGGGCCCCATCCAGTGTGTCCCGCAAGCTGTCTGCACCCACAGCCCTGTGGGGAGGCTCCCGCAGCCAGCGGGAAGCACACTGCCCCATTCCCCATTCCCCACCTGCCCCCTACCTTCCCCTTGGCCGTAGGTGGCACTATGGGTCCAGGTGATGGCTGCAGTGTAGCCCAGCTGTCGGCAGGCGACGGTGGCCGCATGGAAGTCGAAGCCGTCATCGCACACGGTGCCCCAGCGCCCCTGGTACAGCACCTCCAGCCGGCCCTCTCCAGCTGGCCCCCGTGGTCCCCCCAGCCGCAGCTGAACTGGGGCTAGCTCCTGCCTGCTGAGGGCCACCCAGCACAGCAGCAGCACCAGCAGGACGTGACTTGTGCCAGTTGGCATCACCATCATGGTTCTGTGGGTGGGATGCCTGGGGACAGCCCAACAATGAGTCCTTGGGGACCATGGGAGAGTGGGGGTACAGCTGCAGCCCCCCTGTGCCCCAGGAGGTGGGCGATGGTGGAGGAGTATCATGCCCTCTTGCACGGTGGTGACATTCCTGTCCCTGTGCTGTGAGGGATGCATGGGCTGGCCCCTGCCATACTCACAGCATACCCCAGTCCTACACCCTTCACCAGGTCGCCCAGCTCTGACACAGCCCTCCCGGACACCGACAGCCATGCGCAGCCCCACGAACACTGCCCTGTGCTCTTGTTGCTTCCTGTCTGCCCCATGCTTCAGGACATGCGTGAGGGCCCACAGGGCCCCCTTTTATTCTCCATCTGGATTCTCCACTGAACACCAGGGTTCCTCCCCGTCTTGCACACAGCCCAGTCCCCGTCACCTCATCTCTTCCCCTGCATCCCCATTCAGAGCATTGGTGGGGTTGCTGACCGCCCTCCAGGTACCCAGACCTCCCCTCCCGGGGCCACCCCCGGCACTCACCCTGGCAAGGGATGGCGGTGTCGGACCGGCAGCGGTGCGGGGCAGGCGATGGCGAGGGACACGGTGGTGGCGAGGGGACGCAGCGGTGGCGCTCGCGGCAGTGGATCCCGCAGCTCCTGCCTCCCGCCGGGCACCGCCTGCAGCCGNAGCCCAGCCCTGCTCCCTGCCCACCCCCGGCCCTACTCTGCCTCACTGCACACTGGAGCAAATCTGCTCCTGTCCCAAACCCCGTCCTTCCCCCGACCGGGGGGATGTGAGCTATCCCGGCTAGTCCCTACCTGCCGTGAGGCTGGACCTCCCCCGAGTCCGAATTCCCCCGGTCAGGGATGCTCCTCTCACTGGGCTGTCCCGCAGCCAGGCACAGCGTGGACTTTCTGGAGATGACGAACTGCTGTGCCAAGGACACTCCTTGCAGCTTGCCACTCGCGCAGTGGTTCGAGTGGGTACGCAGGCACAGGGACCACGGCAGGGTATGGGATGGTACCGCGATCCCGGAGCACAGTTCTGCCAGGGCTTGGGGCATCACCTGTGCCCCCCATAAACCAGGCTGGCTGTGAGGGTCCGCATGCTTAGCCCCGCTCCCCGGGACGTGGAGACTGGTGATGCCCCCCCCTTCCCCCGCCCCGACTTGCCCCGGGAGCAACCTCCGGCTTGGGGTGCCGCCAGTCCCCGGGGTACCCTGCTGCCCACACGCCCGCCGTGCCCCGCCGTGGGATGGGGATAAACAGGAAACCCAGTGCCCTGGCCGTGCCCAGGGACTGGACAGGAATGTGCCGGTGGCCACCGGACTGTTTGTTTGGAGTCAAAGCAGCCGGATCCTGCCGGGAGGAGCCAGGATCAACACGGCCGGGAATAGCCCGTGAGCTCATCGCCACGTCTCGCAAGGACCTCCGGCACCTCTGCGTGTGCAGGGATGCACAACTCTGGGTCCCCCTCGCAGGGGACCCTCATTCCAGCCCTCTGCCTTGGCCAGGATCAGGGCATGTCCTGAAGCCTCTGCTGCGATATGAGTCCCTGGCCAGCCCCAGAATGGAGGCCACGGAAAGCCCTGGGGAAGAGCAGGGTTGGGGCCAGCAGCGGAGCCCGTGACTCATTCGTCTCAACGTTTTGGAGATCAATTGCTTAAGTGTGAAGCCAGGAGCCTCCTCCGAGCTCCTCCCCCGGCAGATGTTGGCAGGGGTGCAGGGCAGGCGAGTGCCGGGTCCTGCTCCCAGCTCTGCCTCTGCTCCTGGGGACAGCAAGAAGAGAGAACTGAGGGGGCTGCTGGGCTCTCCCACAGCTGGGACCTGCCAGCCTCTTCTCGCAGCAGTACGGGCACTGTGTCCTGTCGCTCATGTGATCGTGGCGGGCTGGAGGTGTCCCCCTTTGCCCTGAGGTGTCGGCCAACGAGACCCTCATCTCCCTCGGGGCTCACTGGGTGCCAGCACCTGCAATCCCGGGCAGCCAGCAATGGCAGCAGCTAAAAATAGGCGGCCGGCAGCAGGGCAGCCCC
>VWZV01010110.1:333609-442480 GCA_013397155.1 Irena cyanogastra | reverse complement strand
GGGCGGGCGGGCGTGCGGGGCTATTCTCAGAGGGCTGCGGGACTATTCCTGGCCGGTCAATATTGATTCAGCCAGCTCAGGTGCAGCAGCTCGCCCTGTCACACCGTATTTAGGGCCCGGCAGGAGGCGAGGCGGGCGGCTGAATCGGGAGCATTGTCTGGCGGAGGAAGAGGGCAGGGAGAGGATGTGAGCTCTGTAATCTGCAGCCAGCGGCTCCCGGCAGCAGCCCGGCTGAGGGGCACACCCCGGGCCTGCCGCGGCTGAGGAGCGGCCAGCACGGAACATCTGCCCTGGGGACGGAGGGACGGGGCCAGAACACGTGGAGGCAGCTTCCTCGGGAATAGGAGCATGTGTGAGACACGAGGGAGCAGCTGCTAGTCCTGGCTCCTGTGGTTTCTGAGCTGCTGGGCACGTGTCTGCTGTACACACAGCCACCACGAGCCAGGGCACTGAGGACAGCTGGGGACTTCAGGTACCAAAGCAGTATCCAGGCAGCTCCCTGCTTGCTCTAAGGACTTAGGATGGTCTGGACCTGCCCGTAGCTGGGAAACTCAATACAAACAGCCCTGCATGCACCCGAGCCTGCATCAATGAGCAGAGGAGAGGGTGAGGGGCTGTTTGTCCCTGTTCACCACCCTGAAATCTGCCTGTCCTCTCTGGCTGCATTACCAATAAGTGTGGGTGGCACAGTGGGAGCTTCATGAATTGCTCAGAAAACATGGTAAGAGTGCTCATGACAGAGCCCAGGCCAGGGTTTATTTCCATGGGCACAGACAGGGGCTGAGTGAGGCTTGCCATGGTCGTGCAGGGTCCAGGAGCCACTGAGGCAAGGCTGGGTTGTGGCATGCTGGGAGCAGCCATCTGTTCAAGGTGATGGTAGCAGCTGGGAGCACAAGGGACACTGCCAGCCAACACCCAGCTCCCAGGAGATGCTGCTGCCCTGAGGTGTGGGGAATCAAGTTGGGGATGGGCAGGGCTCTGCATGGCATCAGTAGGGCATGCTGCTGTTGCAACCCTGTGTTGGTGAAGTCAGCTTCACCAATCTCATCAGAGGTGCCTGAAATCCTGGATAGCCACCTGGGCGGCATTGCGTCCTGCTGCTCCCATCACTCCGCCTCCTGCAAGAAAGAAGTGGGGAATGCTGGTGCACCTCTTCCTTCTGCAGGCCTCCAGGAGGGTCCTGGCTCCCAGCTCTGCTCACCAGGGTGGGCTCCACTTCCACATAGGTACAGGCCAGGAATTGGGGACCGGTAGCCAGAGTAGGATGGTGCTGGCCGGGCGAAGTACAGCTGATCCAGAGACATCCCTCCATGGAAGATGTTCTGCCAACAGAGCTCTGTGTGAGCTAGCTGTGCCTGGCCCAGGCCCGTGTGCCCACTAGCACTGGCACCAGAGCGATGCTCAGAGCTGACACACGTGGTACCCACTCCACCAGGCAGCCCAAAGATCCTCTCCAGGTCTGGTGGCGTCAGGATGTCCCTGCCAATCACCGATGCCTTGAACCCTGGGGCATAGTCTTCGATGCAGTCAAACACTAGAGAAAGATGAAGAGACTACTGGTAGGCAGCCCGGGGGGACATGGTACCAAACTCCTGTGCAGCTCCAGGGCAGCTCTGCCCATGGGTGCTGCCGGGGTCTGTGTGTGCATTACCCACCCGTGTCTGCATATGCATTTCTGGCCTGCTCGTCCCAGGACCGACCGCCTGCCAGCACGGACGGGGTGTACTGCGTGAAGAGGGACACGACATGGCAGCCTGGAGGGGCTAGCCCTGGGTCCAGTGCTGAGGGAATGCACAGCTCGATCATGGGCCTGGGGGAGTGTAAAGTGTTTTTTACAGAGGAGCAGTACACCAACTGGGCAGGCAGAGGGGGACCCAGCCACTCCACACCTCTTTCCCCAGCATCCACAGCCATGACTGTCCTGTCCCTTCCCCAGCGCACCAAGGTGTGCCAGTAGAGGCTCCTACCTGCTGGAGGGATGCCCGTGGGCAGCCTCAGTGAATGCCTGATGCAGGAGCTGGGTGCCCTCGCAGTTGAGATGTATGGAGCACTGGTGGTGGGGCAGGGGCTGGCCATCACGGGCATTGGGGGCAGCCAGGAAGCTGGGCAGCCGATCCACCGCCACTGGGTGTGGGATGAGGAGATGGAGGAAGTGGGTGCAGCCTCTTGCTAAGCCTGGCACCAGTGTTCCTCCAGCAGGGATGTCCTTACTGGTACCTACCATTGATCTTGGTGACAGGGGAGCGCGTGTCAAGCTGCCGGATCCGCTGGACAAAATCCTTCGGCAGCTGCTCCTAGGGTGGGATATACCGCTATGAGACGCAGTGCGAATGGGGCGATTCCAACATGCCAAGCCCCCCACCACCCCATGCACTCCATACCTGAGGAATGAGTTCCAGAAAGGTGATTTGCAGGGAGGCATTGGACAGCACCAGTTTGCTCCTCACCTCTGTCCCATCTTGCAGTGCGACACCCTGTGCCTCCCCGTCCCTGCCCAGCAGCACGTGGCACACTGCCTGGGCACGGGTAGGGGACGAGACTTTACCAAGAGCATCCCTGCTGCCTGTGGGGATGGCCAAGCAGCTCCCCTCTCCCGGACACCCCGTACCTTCTCAGCAAAGATGTGGGCTCCTCGGGCAGTCGCTGCCTGGGCGATGGCTTGGGACAGGGCTCCCATCCCACCTGCCACGTAGCCCCAGGCCCCCCGCCGTCCATCCAGCTCACCCATGACATGGTGCAACAGCACGTACCTGCGGTAGCAGGACCTCGGATTAGCTGCTGGCTGAGGGGATGGGTATGTCCCCTGTGTGGGTAGTGAGGATGGTGCCACAGCCCCCACAGTCCCCCCCATGGGATCATGCCACCTCATGGGATGTCAACTCAGTTACAGGGAGCACAAAGCAGCCAGGACTCAGCCCAGCCCGGGGACAGAGGTGTCCAAACACTGAACGGATAGGTGGGGGCCACTCAGGAGAGCCATGTGGCAGGGCTGGGGGACAGCCCCTTGCCCAGCACCAACCCCTGAGGCACGCTGGCAAAGCTGAGCAGGCAGTGGGAGGGAGAGGCAGGGGGGCAGGAGAGGGGCTACTGGTGTGCAGCAGAGCCAAGCACAAAGCATGGCAAGGGGGGACAATGCAGGCATGAGCCTCAGGGGGAAGGGTCCCTCACCCACTGCCGGGGGTGTGCGGGCTGGCCATGGCTCCAATCACAGCATCAGTAGCCAGAGTTGCCTTCAGGGGTTCTGACTCAAACCAGTGATCCAGGATCTGGCCCAGGGGAAAGAGGGCATGCCAGGCTTGAGGCAGGGAGCTGCTGCAGCATCCTGGCAGGCAGGAGAGGCAGTGGCTATTTCCACACCACCACTGCCAGCACGCACCTTGGAGATGGGAGCTGTGAGCACCTCGTAATAGCGGGGCAGCTGCCGCCCTAGTGCCAGCCCTGGGGGTGGAGAGGCGGTGTGAGACCTGCAGGGCTGTGCCAGGGCTGGCTACTGGTGCCCAGCTGGGTTTGGAGGTCAGTCAGTGGGACCAAATTGAGCAAGCCTACCAGAGCCTGCCAGCCCAGACTGGGCTCCTGAGGAGGCTCTGCATTGACCATCCCAGGTGCTGGCAAACACCCCTTGCTATTGGGGTTCCCTGGCATCCCAGATGTACCTGCCTGCAGCAAGGGCTTCAGGGTTTGCAGGTTCCTGAGCTGCCGGAGCAGGGAACCCTTTCCCAGGGCAGCTGTATCCACTGGAGGGGCATCCAGCAGTGGGTCAAGGGCCAACACCATGCGCCCCATGAATGCCTCATATTCAGGGTAGGCCTGGAAGGGGACAGAAGGTGGACAACAAGGACTGCACCATGGTGGGTTCAATGGATACCTCACCCAGGAGCATCCCTGCCACTCCAGGGGCAGGACAGCCCCATGTGGGTTTTGCTGTGACAGGTGCATATGTCCCTGGTGGTACCTGGGCATCCTTCTGGGAGAACTGAGCAATCTGCTGCTGGGTCTGGGCCATGTCATGTCCCAGCAGAAGGGAGCGAGGAGGGCTCCTGTCCTCCAGCAGCGGGGTGAAGGAGTAGGGGTCCCGTGGGAACACCCTCAGACCGTGCCTCTGCAAGACAGGGACGTCCCCACTGCAGAACCCCCCTGCAGGGACAGCCTGGCAGCAGGGTCCCCTTGCTTGCATGCTGGGAGTTGCCAGCAGCCCAGCAAAGGGTGGGTGCCAGTACCTGCAGCTCCAGATCAGCATAGATTTGTGGCCGCAGCAGGCTGAGCAGATATGACGCCCGGGAGAACTTGAACCCTGGAACATGCGGTGTGGTGGGCAAGGTCCACCATCAGGGCTGGCCAGGGCCAGGGGGACAAGGGGCATGCAGGGGTACCTGGCACAATCTCCTCGGTGACGGCCGCGCCACCCAGCACGTGGCGCTTCTCCAGCACAGCTGTGCGCAGCCCTGCCTGCTGCAGGTAGGCAGCCTGTGGGGAGCACGGCACACACTGCCCATCCCTCCAGCCGGGACCTCACTGCCAACGTGAGCACCCTCTGCACATGGTGCCCCCCTCACTAATGAGCGGGAGGCTCGCCTGTGGGAGCCCCAGCCCCACGGACTCTGCCACCAAAGCCCTCCCTTGCTCACAGCACAGACCCTTCTCAGTCCCTTGCTGTCCCCTGTGGATGGAGGAGAGGCAGCATGCCACTCTAGGTACTCACTGCCACCAGCCCGTTGTGCCCTGCAAGAAGAGAGGGAGACGAGCAGAGCTCGGCGTTGGTGATGGGCCCACAGCATAGGACACCCTGCCATGCCTCGGGCATGGGGCTGCCACAGACACACCAGTAAAAGGCTCTAGACACAGGGATACAGGTGACAAGGAGAATCCCTCCCCAGCACTACAGCCCTGGCCCTAATGGTGCAGCAGAGGGAGAAGGAAGTGCTCAAGGCAGATTCTCCAACAGTGCTCTGTATGCTGGGGGGCTGCAATTTGTGCCAGACCCCTGCGTTATGCCAGGCACGAGGAGCACTCTGGGGGTCTGCAACGCGTCCAGCGCTACTGCGGTCCCCACCTAGCTGCTCCTCTGCTACCTGCCCTGGGGGCACGGCAGATGTGGGTCCCCGCCGGCTGCCCGCAGCTCGACTCTTGCTCCCTTGCTCTGTTACCTGCCCCGATCACCACCGCGTCGTATTCCCGCTGCAGCTGGGCTGCAGCCCCGCCATGGGCCAAACGCGCTCCGGACAGCCCCGGGGACAGATGCCAGCCCTGCGGCCAGCGGGAAGAGCAGACCGCACTCAGCCTTCCCCCGAGCCCGGCTGCCATCGCCCCGCAGCGCCCGGCCATGGCTGCCCTCCGTCCGGCAGCCTGGGCTTTGCTTCCACGGCGGAACTTTTCCCAGGGCTTCCGGACACAGGGAGGGGCCGGGGGGCCGGGGCAGGGAACGCCTTGAGGAGGCGGGGAGGCCGGTCAGGACAGGGGCACCCGCCGAGCTGCCCCGCCGCTGCTGTCCCCAGCGAGGCGCCGACTCGAGCACAGTTTTGCTGGGGCTTGCAGCGGGGCCGGAGACGAGCCCCAGGACTGAGAAGGGGACAGATCCTGCCTGGGGCTCCGCAGGGTGCCAGGAGCTCCCCAGCCTGTACGCCAGGAAGGTGCTGAGCAGGCAGTAAGGGCCCTGAGAGCCCCTTCCCCCAGCTCTTGTTCCGCTCCAGGGATGATCCAGAGGCACGTGGCTGGGGTGATGGGCCAAGCACGCCAGGACAGAGGGAGTTTGGCCCTCCCTTGAGCAGACAAGCCCCAAGCACAGCCCTGAAAGCAGCAGGAAAAGGGGCAGTTTGGGAATCCAGAACTACCACTCAGCAGGGCAAATTCCAGCTCAGCAGGATGGGGCAAAGGCCCTATCACGGTCCAGTGCTCCCTGAATTGCCGTCCCCAGCTCCAGCAAGTGGCACGGGAGCAACAAGGGGCAGTGGCTTCTTGAGTCCCTTGGGGCTGGCCCCATTCCCAGCTGGACTTGAGGTTTGGAGTGCACTGAGCCCAGACGTGCCTGGGAAACACGTAAGCTGCCTCAAGATTTACTCGCTGTTCCCAGCTAAGCTCAGAGCTGTGGCTGACTGGTGCCTGGAAGCCTGGGTGTGGGGACGGGGGTGCAGGATGGGCTGCACCTCCCCAGAGCCTGCCAAACCACTGAGGGCCCTGCACCCTACATTTGGGGGTGAGGGGGATGCACTCTAGACCATTGGTCCACTCAGGTTTGGCTACACTGTCTTGATCTCTGGCCAAAGCCTGGCAGCAATACCAAGCTAACATTTTAAATCCTGCTCTGGAAATGCACTTTTTTGACAGTGATTTGCCAACCTCTCGGCCTCGCTCTCTGCCTGTCCCCAGAGGCTGCTGGGTGGCAGTGAAAAGGGGAGCAGGAAAAGGGACAGTGCCAGCCCTGGCCAGGCGGAAGGATGGGAAGGTTGCCAGTCACTGCCCATAGGCACAATCCAGGGCATGGCACACAGACACTGAGAAGGCAACCCAGGCTCTGGGAACACCCACACACCCACTTTAATCCTGGCCCCAAGGTGGCTGGAGGCAGCTCAGAGCAGAGGGATACGGGATGGCTCCCAGAGGCGCCGGGCCAAGTCGTAGGCCTGCTGGACCACGAGCTCGGAGGGGATGATGCCCAGGTGCACGGTCAGCAGCTCATAGCACTTCACTACCTCTGCCTGGTGGTTCTTGCTGTAGTAACGCAGCAACTTCCTGGGGAGGAGAAGACAGGGGCTTGGCAGGTACAGTGCACACGGACAACCCCTTTCTAACAACCTTCCCTCTACAAAGTACTTTGCAAGGACACAGCAGAACCATGGCACCAGGCTGGGGAGATGGGCTGGTGCAACTCCAGTGACACCACAACACTGGCATCACTCACAGGAACCCGTGTGCCATCACAGCTTTGAGCCCTGGTGCAAAACCATAGGGCTGGCAACTGCTCACCTGTAGTAGTCCCCTGCAAGCATCCCAATGGGAGCAGAATCATCAGACAGGACTGGTACCTCCATCACCTCCAGCTTGTAGCCCTGGGGAGAAATGACAGCAGAGGGCAGGGGCTGGGATGGGACCACTGAGCAGTCAGAGCTGGCTAGCCTACAGCCCTGCTCCCTGCCCCAGGGAAAGAGGGGCTCACCCCCTCCTGGCCCCACATACCATCTCATTCTCAAACCAGAGGAAGTAGGAGCAGCAGTAGTCGCCATCCTGCAGCATCAGCGTTGTATAGCCCTTCTGTAGGTATCGCCGGGCCAGCGTGACCAGGGACCAGACCTGGGGGACAAGGGGCACCTGAAGCCTGAGCAGAAACCCCTCTAATTTCCACCTTCTTCTGCAGTTCCCATCCCACACCCACCCCATGAGCAGTACCTTTTTCTTGATGAAGGTGGCCAGGGGACCCTTGCCCAGCTCTGAGCTGGACTTCTCTGTCACACTGAGTGATGGTGCCATCATTTGTCCAGCTGTGCGGTCCACATAGATGAAGTGCACCAGACCAGGAAAGTCCTCCAGGTACGTGGGATGGGTTAAGGGTGTCCAACAACTTTGGTGCCCTTCGAGGACAGCCCCTGAGCCTTGGCAAAACCGCCTTTGCCCACTACATTCCTCCCCTTGATCCTGGTGCTGGGGGCAGGGTCCCACTCCCACATCCACTACCCCCTTAGGGACACCCCCTTGCCAGGCTGGGTCCCCAGCTGCAGAGATGGGTATGACACCATGGTGATATTGCGCCTGCTCTTCACCAGCAGGAAGTCGCGCCAGTCCAGCAGCTTCTCCCTGCCGAGAGGAGGCACGGTGAGAGGCCAGGACCCACAAGCCCCAGCACAGCTGGGTGTGGGGCAGCCCCCTGGCGATGCTGACCATCTCCATGCACTCACCTCATCAATTTCTGAGCACGGTCCCGCAGCCCTTGGGACAGGCTGTGGCCAGCAGAGGTCAGGAAGAGCTGGCGGTACACGGAACAGAGCTGCCGCTTCACATTGGCCACTGACTGCAGCAGCCTGAGCCAGGGGACACAGACAGTGCTGAGTTAGGACACTGGGTTCCCAGCACTGCAGGGACAGCTGTGCTGGTCCCCAGGCTCGGAAAGGTCCCTGCCTGTCCTGGAGACTTTGCCTGGCTTCCCCCTACTCACTCTAGGGAGCTCCCAGGCTCACTCCGTGAAAATATCTTGTTCTTGAAGTCCAACCAGGTGTTCTGCAACTAGAAACAGACAGGACTGTGTCAGGCTGTGGAGAAAACAGGACAGGGTTCTCATGTCCCCACTCCCACCTGGACATCCTGTCCACTCAGCTTCTTCACAAATTTGTCCATGCGCTGCCGCAGCTCAGCGAGGAACGGGTAGGAGCGTGCGACTCCCACCTCTGGTCCCTCTTCCAGCTTCTTCTCCAGCACCAAGAAACCATCCAGCAGTTGGTACAAGGTGATGGCTACCTGGGTCATGGGGCCCTGCCAGGGAAAGGAGAGGTGGGTCAGGCAGGACCCAGTCCCACATAGCTTCCCTCACCTCACAGGCAGCTCACCTTGGTCAGTAGCACAAGGGAGATGCCTGGCCAGAGCGGGAGGCAGTGCATGGTGTGTGGCAGCAAGGGGCAGTAGCCTTCCCGTAGGCTGGCGTCCAGAAAGATCCTTCTGGGGTTTGAAGCTTCAGGGACCAGAGGCCCCAAGGTCTGGAGCATGTCCTCTGCCATCTGGGAAGACAGGGGAGATGCTCAGTCCCCTGTGGGGATGCAACAGCTTGCACCAAGGATGCTCTGTAGGGATGCAGCATTGCCTTGAAAGCTGCAACCAGGCATGACAACCAAAGGAGCTGGAGGGGCCATGTAGCAGAAGATCAGCAGTGAGGAAAGTGCCCAGGGACCCCAAAGGAGCGGCAGAGAAGAACACTGTTGCAAAAACAAAGGTTGCAAATGCCTTAAACTGAGGGCAGTGTTTTCTTGAAGTGTGTGAGGTGTTGTAGCATCCATCAGAGAAGCAGCCCAGAAAGCCCAACGGCAGCAGAGGGAGACACTGGACTGCTCTGAGGCAGCCCTGCTCCCTCTCTGCTGACAGCTCGTTGTAAGCAATGCCTCAGAGGAGATCAGAGCTGTCACAATTGTGCACAACATGGGGGACGCAGAGCACCCACAGCTGCAGCACACCAAGGGACGAGTGACGGGGACCGGAATCCGCAAAGGGCACCGGGACAGGCTGGTGAGGTGTGCAGCTGGGAGGTGTTGCAGGACTTCGTGCTCACCTGGACGTCTGCAGCATCCACCTCCCCGATGCTCAGCATCTCAGCACCCTCTGACCAGCTCTCGCTGCCTGCAGAGAACACGGCAGGGCACCCTTCCAGCCCCCCTCAGAGCCCTGGGGCCTCTGCAGGGCTGGGGGTGTGGGGCACGGCTGCTGCCCAGCTGGGCACTCACCTGTACTGTGCCGGCCCGGCGAGGGCTCAGGTGTGTAGTAGACCTCAGGCACAGAGAGATCATCTGTGTCCTGCCAGCAAAAACAAATGGGTCAGCAATAGCAGCCATACAGGCAGCCCTTCCAGCAATCCCACCCTGCAACTCCTGATCTCAAGGACTCACTTGGTCATCTGAGTCCTTCTCTGCAGCTCCATGGGAGCCAGGGCCACTCACAGGGATGCTCTCACTTCTCTTGGGTCCCTGAGGGAGAACATTCTCTGCTGTGGGCTTTCAAAAAGAGAGAAAAAATGCCTAAGCCTCAGCTGTCAAGGCATCACCCCATGGGAGCACCCTGACTTGCTGCACCCCCAGTCCTGCTCTGAAGCACCTGTGGGCCAAGCTCCTCCTCAGCACTCTGACTGGGGTACAGGTCCTGAACCAGGAGGATGAGGACAAGCAGGTCGGCTGGGCGGATGGAGCTGGCGTTGCGGCTGCAGGCCAAAGAAGGAAAGGGTCAGCTGGGAGGACAAACGGCTGCCCTGGGGAGGATGGTAGGGCCGGGCGCACCTGGAGTAGAAGGCCAGCAGCTTGGTGTGTACCAGGAGGAAGGCATGGCCCACTTCATCCCCGCCACGCTCGGGGCTGGTGTTGATGTACTGTACCACTTGTCGCTCCAGGAACTCGATGCACTGCTCACACAGCTGAGGATGGATCAGCCGCTCCACGGCCTGGGGTGCAGGAGGAGGGTAGGCTGCTGAGCTCCCTCAGACCCAGCCCTGCAGTCCTAGGGGCAGGTCTGAGCTTCCATTGCTCCAAGGAGCTGCCCTAAAGTCCCCAGCCTACTGCCTTTTCCCACATCCTGGGACTCCATGCAGCCTCCTATCCCTGGAACACCCCAAAAGTGAGGGACAGCCCAGAGCACAGGTACCTCCACTGCAAAGCTCTGGTCCTCCTCCCGCAGGTGGCCGTAGGTCTCCAGCAGGCCCCGCAGCAGGCTCCACACGCGCTCCCGCTGCTCCGAATCAGCTGGCCGCAACCTGCAGCCGTCACAGAGTGTCAACTCCTAGGTGGCCGTCACCTCCCGCGTGGGACTGAGACACCAAAGCCCAGCCGCAGCCCAGCAGGCAGGGGGTCCTGCTGCAAAGGGGATGTCCCAGCTGGAGACACGCACTCCCACCCCCCGGTGCTGCATGAAGGCACCTCAGGGCAGCCACCCCAGCAACCCGACATGCCACCCTGTGCCGGTGGCTGTGCTCGCTCACTCCTTGCGGATGAGGTGCGAGTCGAGCGTGACGAGGCCACAGTGAACCTCCACCAAGCGTCGCAGCACGAAAAGCGTCCGGCGCAGGTCGTCCTCGCTCTGCGTCCCGTCGCCGTTCACTGCGATGTACAGGCAGTCCCCGAACTGCAAGCGGCAGCGGGGTCAAGCAGAGGCCGCCTAGGGATCCCTGGTCCCTGGTGCCGGTCCTACCGTGTGCAGGACGTGGAGGTGCCGCCCGCCCTCGGTGGCGAAGCAGGTGTAGGTGTCGGAGAGCTTCTCCAGCAGCGCGGCGCAGGAAATGATGAGGGGGGCGAAGAGGGTGTTGAGGCTGTCCTCCAGCGCCGGGCCCTGCGTCACACTCTCCGGATCAGCACCCACGCGCGACCGCGCACCCCATGCTCCCTTCCCCGCACCCGCGCCGCCCCGCGCCGCCGCACCTGCCCGCCGTGGTTCGACCGCAGCCGGCGGAGGAAGGCGGCATCGGCCCAGTAGAAGAGCAGCTCGGCCGCGCTGCTGGCGATCAGGACGCAGCGCATGGCCCGCGGCGGCGAGGACACCGGGACCAGGNCGGCACCGCACCGTGCGACAGCGGTACCGCACCGTGCGACCGCCGCACCGTGTGACAGCGGTACCGCACCGTGTGACCGCCGCACCGCACCGTGTGACAGCGGCACCGCTCCCGCCCGCCTGGCCCGGCCCGCGGTGGACAGAAAACGCCGGTGCGGTTGAGAGCCCAACTTTATTACATCTCCGGTAGCGCCTGGGCACGTCGCAGCTGTTCCTGCCCGCGACACCGCCACTCTCCCGGGCAGGACACGCTCCCGGCACGCCGCTCCGCCCCTCTCAACTCCGGGATGTATAATTTAATTATCAACATTTTCCGCCGCGGAGCCCGAGCTCGCCCGCCCGGGACGGCTCCCGGCGCGCCCTCCCCTGCCCCGCCCCGCCCCGCCCGGTGCATCTTGCGGCGGGCCAGGCCGGCTGGCGGCATCCCGGCGGCAGTAGAGGGAGCTGCTTCCATACGCTTGCTGCATCGGAGCACTGCCCGCCTCCGGGGAGGGGGTCCGGCTGCTGGAGGAGTCAGCCCGAGGGGCAGCGGGATGGGGAGTCGGAGAGGATGTTCGTCCCGGGATACAACGGGGCTCAGGGCCCCAACCCTCCTTGCAGCCAGTGGGCACCAGGGCCCGGGTGCTTCTCGCAGCTCACAGGACGGAGGATGGCAGGCCCTGCAAATTGGCTGTCGCACTGCTCTGGCGGGATGGCGGCCAGGGCATGTGGAGCTCTGCGGTCACAGGGCAGGATGGTCCCAAGGTGGAGGACATCCTGGGGGTGAGGATGAGGGCATGGCGTGGAGCTGCCCAACACGGCCCCACGGCGAGGCTGCGTGGGCTGCCAAGGAGGCAGCATGACCTGGGCAGTGCACAGGGGCAGGAGCGGGGCTGGCGAGTCCATTGTGGGCCGCAGGCTATCGGTACCGACAGGCCAGCGCGTTCACATTCTTCACCACGTAGAAGCTCATAGTCAGCGGGGGGATGACCAGGGTGCGGCCAGCCCGCAGTGGGCGAGGCTTCAGCTCGGGGAGAGTCCCGTCATCCACCATGGCCAGCGGCTGCCCGTTGAGCTGGACCGACCTGTGGGACCAGGAGAGGGTCAGCGCAGTGGCACTGACGATGGACAGTGGTGGCAGTCCCAGCCACCAGCATCGAACTTACTTGGAGTGAAGCCCGTCCTTGCCATAGGGCTGCAGCAGGTACTGGTGGACAATCTTATCCCGCAGCGTCCCTGCCAGCTTGATTTTCTTCCGGGAGCGATGCAAGTTGATGATGTAAAGGGTTATGGATCCCCGGACATAGTTGTGACTGCAAAGGGGAGAGTGGGAGATGAGGACTGCACTGCCACGTCCCCAGGGAGCATCGCCTCCAAGAAGGGGCTTGGTGGTCTCTGCAAGGACTGGCTTCGTGCAGGCATCCAGGTTCACTATCCTGCTGCCCCTTCACAGGCAGATGCCACCTTCCCATCATGAAGCCTGGTTCTGTGGTGACACCTTTCGACCCCCCCTCTTCAGCCAGCAGCGACACGGCACAAGAGGATGCTGCCACGGTATCCAGAGTGGGGGTGGCCAAGGACAGAATGTCAGTCCCAGAACAACCCCCGCCCTCCCCCAAACCTTGCGAGGAGGAGGCTGAGAACGGAGGGGAGCTCTGTGCGTGAGTGGCGTTCGCCCCCGCCACCCCAGGCACCTGACAGACAGGTCCAGACACTGATCCTCTGTCCCTGCCTAATCAGGCAGCCCCAAACAAAGGCTATAAAGCACTTTGCACCTGTCAGTTACTAGACAAGGTTTCCTACCGAGCTGGAGGCATGTTGAAAGCATCTGGACTGTGTAAAGAAACAGTCTCTCCTCCTCCACAATAGCAACTTGTGTCCGCGGAGGAGGTGGCCGTCCCCCCGGCTCGCTGAGGTGCTTTCAAAGACCTTATCAGCGAAACAATAACCAGGCGAGGCTCCCCGGCAGCGCGGCCGGGCGGGTAACCCGACCGACCGGGGCCCCTCGTGTGAAATCCACTCCCTTGATCTCTGCTGCCCGGGCTGCCCGGCGGCCACTGCACCGGTCCCAGCCGGGCCCGTTCCCAGGCGCGGGCTTGCCACGACTTTCATCGGAGGCATCGCCATTCCTGCACTCTCCCTTCACTGTGACAGCGGCCAGAGCGGGACCAGAGTGAGTATCCTGGGAAGCGAACCTGCCCCAGCGTGTCCTTGTCGTCCCCATCTCCTGGGGATACCACTTGCCCCACCCTGTAACCCTCAGCCTTCCTTGCTGCACTTACTTGTGGTAGCTGGTGCAGTGGGCGTAAATCCGGAGCTTGTCGCGAATGACTCTGCCGGGCCGGGGCTTCCTCTGGAGACCGGCCACGTGGATCGCCAGCACCTTGGGACCAATGAGGCGCTTGTAAAGCAGGGACAGCCAGTAGTCCTGGAGGGCAGAGGGGACAGTCAGCAGCACAACAGCCCCCCTACTCACAGAGGGCATGGGCAGGAAAGGCTGGCTCCCCTGCTTGCAGCCTAGCAAAATTTTGGCTGTTGGGGTGAAAATGTTGTGTGCCAGATGTCTGCCTGGGGATGAGCTTTTTTTGTGCAGTCTGAGCCGTAATGGTTGTTTCCAGGAAAGAGATTCAGGGAGGAATACATTGCCCATGCTGAGAGACATGGATACCCTCTAAAGAAGCTCAGATCTTGGCTAGGTTGCAGAGCATGGGGAGCAGCATGAGCACTCTCGCACACACCCGTGGACCAACACATAGCCATGCTGTGGGCCTGCACACCAGCTCCAGCTGATGCACACAGGGTCGTGATGTCTCTGGAGCAGGCTCTTCCCCCACTCTCTACACAGAGCTGGAGCACATCAGAACTCTCCCCTGCTCTTTGTCTCTGTTCATGGCACACTGGCTTTTGGGACTGCTGAGAGTGCTCAGCTTCTCAGAAGTATTTCCCCCATTTTAAAGCCTCCCGTGGAGCATGGGGAAGCCAAGCTCAAGAAAGAGGAAATGCTTAGACCCTACACACACACACATAAATGATGCAGCCCTAATTACGTCAGCACACACTACTTTTTCCCGCAGGGCATGGCCTTGCACAGCACACAGGATGGGCCCCAAGCCCTGGGGAGGGAGGTGAGGCTGTGTGGTGACGGGGCTGCTGCCGGCAGGGCCCCCACTCATCCGCTGCAGAAGCTGGGAGGTGTGTGGTAAATGAAGCAGGGTTGTGGGAAGGGAAAGGGCAGGCTCAGGCTCTTGCCTTCTGCTCTGCAGGATGAGGCTCCGGCCTCGCTGCTGCTCCAGGCACACCAGGTGATGCTGGGGAGATGGAGCCTCTCGCTCTGCTTATCTAAGTGCTGCCTGTGGGTGCTGAGGCACCTTCACACACATGAGCACTCTGGATAAACACCCTCTGAACAGCCCAGACTGGATGTCCTAGAAGGGCCATGTGCCCCAGGGCAACTGGGATGATCCCCCCCTCCCTGCTGGCAGTGTCAGATGTTCAGCAGTGATGGTCACACTGGCACCAGGGGCTGCTCTGCCTGTCAGGGCTGACCTGCATACTGAGGAGGAAATGAATATTGAACGAGCACCCTGTGGCTCTGCACTGTGCCTGGGAAGGCCAAGGAAAGCCCTGCGTGGTCAGGATAGTGTGATGAAGGGGTCTTGCATCCCAGAAGGGCATGTGGTTGGGAATGGGGTCTCCAGGCCCGCAGGATGCAGGGCAGAATAAGCAGGTGGAAGTGCAGGTGGAAGTCTATCTCATGTAGACTCAGTTATCCATCCTGTGTGTGAGGAGCCCTCCCACAGCCTGATTAACATGCATTTTGGGTCAAGAGGTCAGCATATAAAACCGAGCAGTGGGGCACCAGTGACTAGCACAAGGTGAAAACCCACCAGCCAGACTGGACTGCCAGCCCCATGCTCTTTCCAGCTCAGCAGAAGCTGTTCCACCAGCACTTAGCTGGCCTGGCAAAGAGAGATCCAGATACACTTCTCACTTTCTGGGCAAGATTTTGGCATAATGTTGGAGGAAAAGCCAGCTTCTGTTCTCCTCTTGTTACTCCCAGCCAAAACCACGGAGCTCTGTGCCACACCAGCCTGCTAAGTCCTTCCTCTGGAAACTCTGGGCCCCAAAGGAGTTGTGAGTGTGAAGGGAGAGGCTTGTGTAGCCTGAGATGGCTCAGCCACAAGGCCAAAGCTCCCAGGGAGAACGAGCTGCAGTTGCTCAATGCTGCTTGTGTGTGCTGTCAATGAGGCCATGCCTCTGTCCCTGACCCTGCTGGCTGATCAAGCTGCTCTACAGCCTGAGGATGCCTCTGCCTGCACCTAGCTTCTGTGGGAAGCAGTGCCAGCCTGTGCTGCTCAGGCTCACAGCAGGCAGGAGAAACAGTACTGCTGTCTCTCTGCTGCCACCCTGATTAGCAGAGTCGTTAGATGAGTAACTACTTGAGTTTGCAGTGAGGACAAAAAAAGCACAGACTTCAGTGTTTAGCCCCATGGTCATGCGTTAAAAGGAAGTTTTGTGTCCTGAGCTACCTGTCAACTCAGGCTGTTAGGTCTTTTCTAGAAGCCTTTCTGGGGTTTCTCATCTCCTCTCCATATTTCTACTGATGAGATGCTGCTTTCACCCACAAGTTACGGGAGTGATAGAGGTCAGACTCCCAGTGTCTGCCCTCAGAATTTCCATGTGGATCTCAAGAGCTGTTCTGCAGGGGGCTCACAATGCTCTTGCCTCCATGGCAAGCTGGCACCAGCAGCTCCAGCCTCCAGCTGAGCACCCATCCCTCTGGGCTGGGTGTTCCCCAGGGATTTGCTGCTTTGACATCAGTGTCCCTCCACTCTCAAGGCTCAGCAGCAGCAAGGTTTGTAATGTGGGGGTCCTGCGAGCCTGCCCAGCCCCATGACCTGCCCTGGCTGCTGCTAAATTTCACATCTCAGCACAAGCTCTTCCCAAGGATTCTCTGAATAACCCTGCAGAGCTGGGAGCATTGAACCCCAGGCTCCTGCCATGATGGCTCGTGGGCAGAGCTGTGCCATTCAGCATCTCCCAAGCTGGGCACAAGGACAGATGATTATCTCTCCTAAAGTGTTGGCTATGTTTTGTGAGCTTCTGGCCCAGCTAAGGGTACACAGCTTTTCTGAGAAAAACCATGCAGGTGCCATGGGATGGGTAAGACAGTCAGCAGTGATTTAGGGTGAGCTGTTCTGCAAAGTATGAGGTGATCACGGCTGAGTGTGCAGTATTTCATCACAGTCAGTGCCTCCAGGGAAGTGCAGGGACCACTGTGTCCCTGCAACATCTGCAGGAGGTGAGGGCAGAGCAGTGCATTTACCTTGTCTTGCTGGCAAAGCTAGCTCCAAAGTCTCAGTTTCAAGAAGGACGTGAAAATACCAAAGAGAGTTCAAAGGAGGGCCAGAAAAATGACCCGGGTGAAAAAGGAGTTGTCAGCACTGGCCTCAAGGCACTTGAGCTCTTCAGCTCACTGCAGGGAAGCACTGAAGACAGCTGCAGCTTTTCGCATCATCGCAAATCCACTTGTGTGAGGGGCCAAAATCATGTTATTTGCAATAAATTACCAGGGCCTGGTGACACCAAGCACTTGGATGATGAATTACTCACACACACCTAGCATGACTGAAACAAACCTGCTGAGGGCAGACATTTTCCCTAGCTGGGCTAGTGCTCCAGGGCTGCTCCTTCCACTGGCATGAGTGAACCCCAGCCAAAATCATGCCAGGGCTGCTGGGCTCCTGCAGCTACCAGCTCCTGTTCAAATGGGACCAGCTTGGGAAATAGTTGCTCTTGAAACCCAGCTGCAACCAGAGTGGCTTTTCCACTGACCAGTAACGTCTTCCTCAGCCCCCGACAGCAGCTGGCACCCGCTCCCATGTGGCACAGCCTGTGCAAGCAAGTTCCCCAGGCTGGCAGTGCCCACATACCCCTTGCAAAGACGTGCAGTGTGGTGCTGGACATCCTGTCAGGGGCAGCCTCAGCAATGTCCAGGGAGACAGGTTGCTCCAACCAGTGCAACTGCAGAAAGGATTTGTCTTTTGGAGTCACAGAAGACTCTTGTTGTGAGGGCTGAGCCAGCAATACAGCTGTAGCAGTAGAGGAGGGATAGCAGAGAGGAATCTGGTTTGTTATTAGTGCCATGGGAATTGCGGGATCTTTCTTGGTTTAATTACCTTGCAGACCCATCAAGCAGTACTGCAGGTGAGGAGCACCTGAAGGCAGAGCCTTCTACCCTCCTGTCTGCAGAGCCTTCAGAAGTGCAGGAGTTATCCCTGCACTCTCTCCTAGAGGCAGCAAAGCAGCTCTGCTGCCCACCTGAATTTGTTCAGCTCTGTGCTCTCCACGTGTGAGAAGATGTTTCCATAACCAGAAAACCAGAGTAAAAGAGCCATAGCCCTTCAGTTTCCTGGGAACTGTAACCAGCAAAGGCAGTGAAATTTCAAACGAGTAGGCTGTGAGCCCGTGGTGCACAACTTCCTCTGGCTGGGGCTGCCAGGGCATGGCTTTATGTTCCCAAGTCACCAGCAGCATCAGCTGGCTGCTGCTCACCCTATTCCACTTCTTATTGCTTCTTCCTACTTCTGAAGCTGCCCAAGTTCTTCCACTGTGCCTCATGCACACTCAAGTTTCAACAGCCTGTTACAGAGAGCTCCAGTCCTGCACCTTCATCTGCATTTTTCCACAGTCCAAGCAACCTGTGTGGAGATAAGGGCTGGCTGGTCTGAACATGGCAGGACAGAGGGCTCTGCTCTTTTATCCCTTTGTTGAGCCTGATGGCTTGTTTTTAACAAAAGCATCCTACGGAAAAGTAGTGATTGTGGTTGTAAGACTTGGAGGGACGGAGAAGCTGCCGCTTCCCAGGGAGCCTGTTCCAGCAGTTACATATCCGCACTGTTAACAATCCCACTCCTTATTCTTGTCTTGCATTTGTCTGGCTTCAGCTTCCAACCAGTGGTTCTTGTTCTTTCTTTTTCCACTAGATTAAAGAGATTCTCAGCATCCAAAGCTTTCTCCCCACGGAGGTCCTTACATCCTGTTCAAGCCATAGCTGCTTGTTCCTCCAGCAAGGCTGGATAATGCTGCTTTTAACATTATCCCTGAGTTTTATGTGCTTCTTAAGTGGGAGTTCAAGGTTTTCTCAGCCAAACCCTTTGCAAGGTCCTCTGACAAGCAGAGTGGGGCAGAGCCTTATCCCGAAGGGAACAACATTTTCTGAAATCAAAATCATCAGCTTCAGACACTAATGCTGCCCTCATGAGCTCTCATGTCCCCACCCTCAGGGACAGGATCTGTTTGCTGTTTCATGTGTGCCCCCTCCTTGTGTGGAGGTTGTGGAGAACTGAGCAGTCTCCTACAACATTTGCTGCTGTACTGGGGAGTCCGTGAGTGAGCACGACTGAGGACACTCCAGAGATGATCTATGAATGGGGAACAAGGCTCCTTGTAGCCCCAAACCAGGGGGCTTCAAGTGGACTGACCTGCCAGAGGCACCAGCAGGGGAAGAGGAGGCAGCACACAGATGCTGCAGCGAAGTGGCCCCTTGCCTCTTCCCTCTGCTCTGCCCCTCCTGGGCAGGACAGCCCTTTGCTTTGATCCAGACAACTCCGCCTATGAAAGGAATTGCCGACGCCGACCAATCCCTTTTTTGCTCAGGCCACATCCCAGCCGGTGCCCCACCACCAGTCCTCTGAAGCTGCTGGCATCTCTGCCTGGGCATCTGTTGCTTTCACTATGCTGATCCTCTTCCTTCCTGCTCTAACGGCTGTGAGCATTTCATCTCACACCACTCTTTCCTGCCTTGCCTTATGCCTTTACATCTTCCTGCAGATTTCTCCTCAAGCAGATGGTCTTCAGCAAAATTCCTACTGGGGGAGTGGCAGCCACAGGAACTGCTGCCAGGCATCAGTGGCACTGAGGGGACAGGCTGCCCAGGAAACAGGAAAGTGCTGAGTAGGATGTGACCCCTGCCTCCTGCCCATCACAGCCTGGCTCCAGCCAGTGGCCTCCCCACCTTCTCGGGGTCTGAGCAGATGGAGGAACAGCCAAAACTCTCTTTTGTCATCACCTCTCCCTAACCCTGTCCAGGCGACGCAGGCTACAGGAAGGAAGCGGAGTTGCCAGATCAGAGGGCTTGGAAACCAAATGCAATTTTTCTGTTTCCTGTTCTTCCAGAACACCAATCCACTCTGGGAGTGGTCTTTCTGTCCCACCTCATCCACGGCCCTAGGCTGGCTCTGTGACCGAGCTGGGCAGGTGTAGCCCTGGCATGGTGCCTCTGGGAGATGTGAGCTGTGGCTGTGTCCATCCTTCCAAGACCAAGCTGCTGCTGCCAGTCCCAGATGGATTTTGTTTCTGCCCCAGACTCCAGTGCAGGAGGAACCAGCTCTGCACATGTCTTGCAGCTACAGTGGGTGGGTGCCAGAGCTGCTAGCCACAGCATGGCTTTGATCCATTTGAGAGTCCATGCGTATGCACTTCAGAGACCTTTTTCTGGTGCACCAAGAGGGAAAAGCCCCTTAACTCACTGTGACAGCAAGCAGAGTTTAGCTGCTTTAAATCTGTCTCCTCATTCACGGATACAATGATCCTCAGAGCTAACCTGGAACTCCTGGAAGGAGAGAGGGTGCAGACAGCAGACAATGCCTCAGTCCTTGAGACATGATAGAAAGGACAAGGCAGTGGAGTGGATGCCCTGCTCAAACCTGCTCCAGGCAGCTGTGCCCAGGCTCGCTGGAAGACTTCCACAAGGCACCATTTCCACTCTGCCCTTCAGCAGATCCTGCTTTAGTTTGACATCTCATGGGAGAGCTTCTCCTCCATGCACGCCTGAACTGCCTGGGATTTCATCCCTTCCATCCGTGGCCAGAGCAACCTGGTCCTCTAACAACAGTTCCTGCCAATCCTTGCCTCTCCCACTCCTTCCCTGTCTGCAGGCATCACTCCCACCAGAGTCAGTGCTCTAGCGTGCAGGGCAGATGGGGGTGCCAGACGCCCGCGCAGCAGATTTATCGTCATCAGGAACAGCTTCCATGTGTGTGTGCAAGCTCCATTGAACCTGCTCTCTCTCCCCACCTTTTGTCACTCCCAGACTCGGGACCGTGCCTCTGCCTGCATGGCACGCTGCAGTCCGACCTGACCACCCTCTCCTAGACGGTGACCCGGAGCCGAGGGTCCCCCCGGGGGATCAGCAGCCGCAGTCCTGCTCCGGCAGCCCGGCCGGTGCGTGTGCGCAGCGCGGCGGCTCAGTGGCGGATGTGCAGGGCTGAATTCCGCCCGCCCCCAGGGTGGGCATGGGTGCAGGTGGGCGAGGACCCAGACCCCGCAGCCCTGGCCCGGGAGGAACCCTCGGGTGCGGGCAGGGGCGGGAGAGGGACCGACTGCGGAGACGGCCGGGACCTTCAGCTGTAATTAGCAGCGCGTCCTGCCAAGCCAGCTCAGCTGATGAGCGCACCGGGGAGCGTGTACGTGCAGCGGGCGGGAGCATGGCCGGGGGACCCGCTCCCTCTCCTGGCACCTCACCGGAGGGCCCCTTGCCTCCTTGGACCCGGAAACCGGGGGGCCCAACCCATACCCTCGTGCGGAGGTGCTCGGAACAGGTCGGACACACCTAATATGAGCCCAGGGTCCTCCCTCCTTCAGGACAGACAGTAATGTTCTTTCCCATTGAGTTCTCCTCAGTGCCTTTGGGCAAAGCCAAGGAGGTGAAAAATCACCCGCAGCATCCAAGCATCTGATCACAGCCCCATTGGGCACAGACCTTCGCACTGCTGTGATGCTTTCTCAAGGACGCCATCAATTCACAGGCAATATCACGTTGTCTTCTACCACCACAGCTGAGCAGGCAGCCCCTGCTGTCGATTCACCCTTGATCCCTCCGGGACTTTCTCATCCTGCATATGAATCTTATATGCAGAAAAGAGCTTTAAGTGTCTACCAAACTCAGTATCTCACCGCCCGTAGTCGCTAGAGAAAGATCCATGAGGAGCCACAGGAAGTGGAAGTCTGGTTTTCAGCTTTGGCTTTTCCATGGGGTTTGTGCTCCTCAAGCCCTGCCTAGAAATATGCCCAAGTTTTCCTCTGTGTAGATATAACCTTACAGCATTGTACATTAAAGGAGCAGAAATCAATACCAAGGATGGATAAAAAAGAGGTGAGTACCACGTGGAAGAGCACTGAAAAACGTCTTTAACATTCTGTAAGAATCTGAAGAGAAATCTCACGTCTGCCTGGGGTGAAATAAATGTATTGCTTCCCTCTGGACTGTTTCAGAGAGATATTAAGGAAAGAGAGATAGAGTATGTACGTTGCATGCCTGAAACGATCCTAGAGGTACTAAACGCCGGATCAGCATTTCAAAGGCACTGCCCTGTGACAAACGAATATTGGTGCTGCTCCTGCCCTCCTTCCCTCCACTCCTTACACCCACACATGTACAGGTTTAAGTGCAGGCAGCCAGACTGATGTACCTGCAAAAGGCTCTGTTTGAAGGGCTTCTCTGACTATTATACAGCTGACTGCTCCAATCACTCAGGAAGAAAAAGCACTCCAACCATACATGAAAATGTTATCTCAAAAATAACAAGGCAGTAAAACACTTGAGCTCAGAGGGAGAGTGGACAGGCAATTCTGGCAACCAGGATGGGCACTCAAGCTGCCCTTCCATGGGTGAAGGACCTGGAGGGGCACACAAGGACCATGTCTTGCAAGATATCCCAAAAGCCACAAGATGCCGCTTAGCTCGTGAGTCAGCTGTGGATGGGAAGCCCAGCAGAGAGGTGAGCATCTTCTTAATTTCACTGTGGATCTTCAGTGCCTGTTGGCCACATTGCTGCCACCTGAGACCATCCTCTTATTGGAGAAGCAGGCATGGGCAGGGGAGGAGAAGGAGGTGCAAAGACTGCTGAGGGGAGCCCAGGCCTGGCTCCCAGCTCCCTGAGGAGCTGCCAGCTGCAGCTGTGATTGATGCCGTGGCGACGCAGCCTTTCTCTCAGCAGGCAGCTGAGAGCTGCCTCACGCCCAGCCGGCGTGCGGAAACCTCTTTGTCATGGCAGCTAATGAGCAGATTGTATTTCACAGCGCCGCGGCCCCGCACAGGTACGGCCAGCGGCTTTTATCTTCCTGATAGCTCCCACGGGAAAGGAGCAGCCGCCATCCGCGGAGCAGGTCACGGCCCGGTCTTGCTGGGCTTCACGGTGTTTGCAGCTTTTTGAAACTCTCTGTCGGTTTTCACCTGCTTTTGGCTCTTTTACAGCGCGGGAGTGCAGGGACAGTGGTTGTGGAAGCACCTGCCAGGGTTCGTGCAGGAGCACAGTGGTGGGATGTGGGATCTGTGCTCAAGCACGGGAGAGTGAGGAAGCAATCATGACAGCAATTGGCACCTCACTTATTGGGAGACTAATCTTTAAAACAACAGCAAAATCCAAGTTAAAGACTTCCATTGTGTTTAACAGCCTGGGGTTTATTCCTCTAACTCCTTCCCTGGCTTTAATCCCGTTCTGAACTGCACTCCTTCTCCAGCCGCTCTGGGGCTGCTGCCCGCTGTGCCAGGAGAGCTGGCCATGGGCCACCCTCTGACCCGCTGTGCCAGGAGAGCTGGCCATGGGCCACCCTCGGACCCGCTGTGCCAGGAGAGCTGGCCACAGCCATCTGCCGCCCTCGTGCACCCGGCAGGCAGGAGCTGGCCTGCACCCGCCCAGCCAGGAGCAATCCCGGGGCCTGAAGCCCTGGGAAAGGGGGTGATGTGGCTTAGTCAGGGAAATCGGCTCTTCAGGAGAAATCCATCAAGTGCTAGCTGCGAGCACAGGTTCATCTCAAACAAAGCTTAAAGCCCCCTGGGCTGCCCCCAGCCTGGCAGGTATGCTTGCTGGAAGGCTGCATGTGGGAACAGCCCAAGGAGCCTCAGGAGATACCTGGAGCAGCACAGGCAGTAGACCATGCTCTCCTGCTCACTGGTTTGTCCTCTGGAGCCAGCCTGATGCTCAGGGATGCTATTTTCATTGCCTGAGTAGGCAGAGCTGACTGAGATGCAGCTCCCTCAGACTTTGCTCCCCTGCAGCCACTCCTGAGATCCCGGCACAGCATCAAGGGCAGGCTCACAGTGGCAGGGTTGTGCACATCTCCAACAGGGATCCCCAGCCTGCTGGCAGTGTCTGCTGGGTCATGGACCAATAAATCCCTCCTAGGAGAGATGCTGAGCACCCAGCTGCTCTGCTAGGCTCTCTGCTTGCAAGGCAGTATATTTACTCACTGCCAGAGGAAAAGGAAACCTGCTACTTTTAACAGCATTTTTCATATGGTTTCCTTATCAGCACCATGTGTTCTGGGAGTTCCCCTCTGCCCAGGTGTTTCTGAAGAGTGAGGGATGTTGTGGGGCACTGATGAGATCCACTGCTCCCTGTGAAGCTTTACCTTTGTTTCTAGGAATCTGAAATCAGCTGCTGAAGCTCCAGCCTGGCTTCCCTTGGGCCAGCTCAACAGGAGCAATTCGGCTGCCTGCCCCATCCATCCCTCCAACTCACCAGCCTGCCCTGGTACCCCCCAGTGGTACCAGTCTCCCTCCTGTGCTACAGCCCTGTGGCATTAGATGGAATTTCAGCTACAGAGGTATTGCTCTCCCATCTGCCTCCAACATGTTGCACTTGACATGAACTAACATCTCCTAATTAACACTGTGAGGAACAGATCTGGAAAGTTCATTTTCCAGCAGAGTTCAGAGAGGCCACAAGGAGAGAATCCTACAAGTGTGCAGGGAGAAGCCACCACCAGCATGACATCCCTGGGCAGACCTACCGGCAAGGGGTTGAAGTTCTGGTCCACCAAGTGGTTGTGGCCGTGGTCGAGGAAGGAATGCCGCACCACCACGTCGATGCCCTGGCTGGCCAGCAAGCCCAGCGTGTTCAGCCACCTGGGGACAGAGGGAACAGAGCCAGGGCACCATGGAGGGCTGGGGGAGCACTGTGAGGGGACTGCCTGGTCCCAGTGGCACAGCTGCTCTCATGCATCCGACCTGACTCCTGCTCTGGCACCTGAGCTGAAGCATCTCGATGGTTTTGTGAGCTGGGCATTAACTGGCTCCCACTACCCCTGCCCCAGCAAGTCTGCATGTCTCCTCCCCTGCCCCAGCTGAGCCCAACTTGCATGTCCCAAACCCGTGCCTGAGCCCCTGTGTGCACCCCAACATCTCAGCCCTCTGCCCAGAGCCTGGGGTGCTTCCCCAGCCTGCCAGCACTCTGCAGCCTCTGTCTGAGCAGGGTGGATCAGGCCTTTGCACTGGCCTGTCTTCTCACACTCCCTGGGCAAGACCTTCAATTCTCACAGCCTGCCACAGCCCTGATAGCCCAGGCATGTCCCTGTGCTTCCCTGCAAAGCTTAGATAATCTTCCTCCATCTTTCGTGATCACAGCCAGCTCTGAAGATCTGAACTGGGGCTTTGCAGCAGGATGTCCAGGCCACGGGGCTGTGCCAGTGGACAAGCCTCAGGAGCCAGGAATGGTTGTAGCTTCAAAGGAGAGAAAATGGAGAGCAGAGCTGAGGAGTGGTAATAGGTATGGAATGGAGAAATTAACAATGCTCAGGCTGCCAGGGAGTACTGAGGGGGTCTCTGGGCCTGGAGCTCGCCCTCTTCCAGCTGCAGTGCCTTTGCAGCACCTCAGCCTGCAGAGCCCATGGGGGTGGCAGTGCCTGGTGCTGGCAAGCCAGTGTCACTCACAGGAACCCGGCTGCATATGAATCGGAGAGGTTGTTCATGCCTCCAGCCGAGGTCATGCCAACACCTTCCAGCCAGATCTTCTTCCCTGGCGTGTACGTGTTCACTACCTGCGTGAGAGACAAAAGCAACCAAAGTTACTCTGGTGAGCCTGTGATTTAAAGCCAAGGCATAATCTCCTGTCTCATGGGAAGACTTGTGGAGACCTTTGGTGATGGTGCTGCTGGACAGTCAGTGCCTGCCTGGCCACGGCATGTCACTCTGTGTCTTTACCTTGGCTGGCTGCTGGGACACTATTCCTCACTCTTTCCTTCCACTGCCAGCACGTCCACTCACACCTTCTGGAGCTGCTCCCAAGTGTACTCTCATATTCCCAGTCCGAGATCCTGCTCTTCCCCTGTGCTCTCCCCATGCACTCTGTCCCACAGACTGCCCCCTCACATCGCCTTAGCTTGCCATACCCCTTTTCAAGGTGGCTGCCAGCCATGGGTAGCCCCCAAGCCCCAATGGCTCTGCAGTGTGGGAGTGCTGGGCCACATACTGGAGCCACATGGATTGAAGGTGGATGGGCACTCAGGGAGAAAGCAAGGGATTCCTCTAGTCACAGACAGTCCCACAGCTGAGCAGGGGCTGCTTTGCCACCTGAGGGGTCCGTGGCACAGGTGGACATGCCGGTCTGAGCATGCTGGCCCACCCTTACCAGGCTTCAGCCGGCGGTGCAGACACCTGTGAGACGCTCAGATGGCCAGAGCTGCCCTCTCCCGGCCTGAGCAACTTTCGGCACCACACCCTGTCCCCTCTCCTGCAATCCCACTTCTCCAGGCTGGGTGACAAGCTCCCAAGACCAGATGTCTGCAAACCCAGCTGCCCCAGGAATGCTCTGCACAGCCTGACGGATCCTGCCCCATTAGTGAGGAGTGCTGGAATGTGCTGGATGGACTGGGATCCCTCAAAGATGTTAAATACGCCAGCTCTGGGCTGCCTCCCACTCACAGCCTGTGAGAGTCGACAGCCCTGACTGAAGCCCCAGAGGTGTTGGCATCCTGCCTGTAATTATCTAAGCCCGCCACCTTCCCCGGTCGGAGAGGAAGCAATAAAACAGGGAAGTGGACAAGTCCAGCTGCTCTAATCAGCCCCGGCAGGATGCACAGACTCGGAGCCAAGCTGGAGGCTATTAGCACCCAGTGCTGTGCTTTTGCTCAGCCACACTGGCATTCCCAGGAGAGCCTTCCCCAGCCCTACCCTGTGCACACCAAATTCTGGCCGTGGCTGTGAGGGTTCCCCTAAACTGCACCAGGGGCAGATCCTTGCTGCCTCTGGTCTGGGAATGGAGGGAGTCCCACTGCATTCCCAGCAGGTTCCGACCCGCAGCAGAGGTGGGACACATGTCACCACTTTTGGCAGGGCATTATACCCATAGGGGTTGGGTCAGCTCGTGTCTCTTGCTTGCCCCACAGTGATTCCACTGGCCACTGTGCCATGCCTCCCCCACAGCAGGAGTACCATCCACACACATGGATGACTCCCAGTTTGTGCCAGAGGGCTCAGCAAGGAGCTTCTCTCCTCCAGCTTTGCTGCGCTGACCCTCTCATCCCCTTTCCCAGGGCCTCTTTGAGTTCTTTACTCATTCTATGGTTTCTCCCTGCAGGAATTACAAGTGAGACATTGTGGTGAGTGGTAAGATTTGAAAACCTAGACAAGACAGATGGATGGACATCTATTCTAGTCCCTAAGGCCTTTTTCACTCACTAGGTGTTCCTTATTTCTTCCAGGACTGACAGCTGAGGGTGTCAGTCTCAGCCCTGGCCCCTCTATCAGCCAAAGCAGGGGGACCCTGCAAAGCCCCTGTCAGGTACCCATTGTTAGAGATGTGAGCTGGGCCCCCTGGACAGTGAGCAAAGGAGCACTCATGAGCCAGGCCAGGGACTCTGACGCCACAGGCCAGCAACAGCTGGGTTTTTTGACACAGTCAAAACACGATCATCAGGGGGAAAGGACACTAGTTCATGAAGGTCTCAATTCTCCACCAGTGAGAATCGCTCTGGGAATGCAACTGTTGCTGCTTTGCAAGCAACATTTCCTGGCACACTGTGAGCAAGTGGGGCAAGATGTGGTGGTAGGAGCCCCCTCCGGAGCAGACATGGCACTGGCTGTGCCTAGGAATGTCTGGTACCACCTGGCTGCTCGCTCCTCTCCTTGTTCTGGGGAGCAAGCTGAGTTTCACCCTCATTACATGCTGCTCCCTTTAAGAACAGACAGACGGGAGCCTCTAGCCAGTCAGCTGCATTAGCAGGGCTTTCCATGGTGTTTTCTCCTGCCCTGTGCACTCAGCCTGTGTCCTAGCACACCTGCACAGCCCATACTGTGCTGCAGCCTATGGCCACTTCCCTCAAAGCCCACCACACATCCCCCCTGGGGCCAGGCTTTGTGCTGCCTGGTGTTTCAGCCCGTGCCCTGAATCAGGGCTGGCTGCATTGTCACTGGGGGCACGGGGCCCAGCAGCCACTCTCCCTCCCTGCCCCACACAGCTCCCCGGGCAGCTGCCGATGCTGAGCCCTGGCCCTGGGCTGTGCCACAGCCAGGCACTGCAGGCGTGGTGTTCCCTCGCCCCTGCAGACCCTTGGCACTTGCTCACCTTCTGGATTTTCCTGATCTGGTCTGACAGAGTGTCTAACAGGCGTGTTTTCAGGAAGTCTGTCACTTTGGCCACTCGGCCATCAATGTAGTAACTGGAAGGAAAATAAGAAGACAAGGTCAGACAGCTGGAAGTATCTCTGTCCCCAAACCATGTCCTCCTGTTCTGCTGCTGTCCCATACCAAGATGAGTCCTTTGCTCTGGGGGAGTCCCTGCTTGCACCCTGTCCTGTCCTGGCCCTCTGGCCGTGCCTGTGTGGCAGATGCTTCAGTCTCCAAAGCAGGATGTAAGGTGGACACACCCTAAACACTGAGCATCCTGCACTTCAGGAACCATGGGAAGTTTTGAATTTTCTGAACTTTTGCTGGTGAAGCTCTAGGGGTAGTATTCTAAAGGCTGGGAGCAAAATGCCACCTACAAAGGCTTTGCAGCACTCTTGCACAACCTACACCTTCCTTGTTTGCTCTTCCAGAAAAATCCACAGCTGAATCCCCCTGTCAAGAGATGCTGTGGCTGTTACCAGCAGAGGAAGTCCTGCTCTCACAGAAATACCTTCTGGCCTACTAATGCCAGGGAGTGTTTCCCACACGGGGGGCTGATTCCTGCTCTCCATGTGCTTGATTTTATGAAGTATGGCTACGGTGCTGCCCGTAGTGATGTGAATCATCTGTCTCTAAGTGTGAGAGGAAGGCTCTGAAATGTCTCACTGCTGTCTCCTGGCTCTGGGACATAAGATGGAGCATTCTGTCCTGACGGCACATCAAGAGGTAATCCCAACCTGCTGCCCCTGAGGAAGAGTCTTGGGCTGTCACCTCTCCTCCATGCAAAGAAAAATGGCAGCCCTTGTGCATCTCCCAGAGGCTCCTGCCAGTCTTGCAGGGAACAGGATGCCTGCTGCAGCATGCACTGGCATACCCCTAGGCCAGCCTTTTTTCAGATAAATAGGTTTTGCAAGAGAAACATTATTAACCTTCTCCTCCCAAATCTGCATTGTGTATCAGCCACTCAGCCAGAAAGCCCCAGAGTATGTGAGAGCCATGCTGGGGGGATGGAGGTTCCCAGGAACAGCAGCAGCTCTGGCTGGGGCTGGTGGGGCTTAGTCAGTGCCCTCCCATCCCTCACTGGATCTACATCCACTTGGATTTCACCAGAGCTGCACAGACCCTGCTCCCTCCCTGCAGACCTCGGTGCAGCTGTGGGTGCTGGGATGCACAATGGGCTAAAGACCTGGGCTCTGGAGAAAGGTGGATTCACCTTTCCAGGGCTGCTTTCTCCACAACATGCATCTCCTCTGCACCAGTGAGCAGCTGTAGCAGTTGTAGTGGCTGTTTCACTTGGGTGCTGGAATGCTGGAGCATCCCCAAAGGATGCCGTGGGCTAACTCAGCCTCAGACAGAGCACCTGGCACATGTGCAACACGCACGAGTGCTTGGAGTGGATTTTTGTGCCTCACTGCTCCAAGTCCCTAACTGTCCCAGAGCAGAATTCTATTACAGGCTCAACTTGCAAATGCATTCAATGAGAAGACCCTCCTCTGTCAACCCTCCCCCCAGCGTGCAGTCCCAGCTGTGTCCCCAGCAAAGCTTGGGAACATGCCAGGCACACCCCACCGTTGTGAGACTGGGTAAGGAGGCACAAGGCATTTCTGTATATCCATGGTGACTGGATGGTGCTAAGGGCAGAGATAATCTCCAGGGAGAATTTAGGAAGTGTTCGAAATCATTCAGATCACTTACACACTGTCAAACCACTGGCTGCTGGGAGGAGAGCAGATCTGTGAGCAGCAGGCAGTGGTGGGGTTTACACAGATTACTTTTTAAGACAAAATTACAAAGCAGTGTTCTCTGGGGATGGCAGATGTTTGGATTTTAGCACCGCACTTAAAAACTGAACAGAAATTACTTTTTCAGACTGCTGTGGACTAAAAACTCCATCACCTGGGCTGAAAACTGTCTGAAAGACATAAAAAAGGTTGTATTCACAGGGCAAAGATGGAGTTAGGTAGACCTCAGTCTGTGTATGACCCCTCCAATGCATCAGGTTTTCTGCAGGGTTAGCTCCTTGGCCAATACGGTCCCAGAGCCCAGGATAAACCCCTCGGAGAGGAATGACAAGCTTGCACCTCCTCATCAAATCATGCAAGCACAAGATGTGCTCTGACATGCAGCTCCACTGCCAAGGGAAGAGGACCAGCAGCAGACCCAGAGGAGGCTCTGCCCCCCAGAAATCACCTGGGCAGGTGCTGTTGTGCTCAGCACAGCCCAGACCCTACAGGGAAGAGAAATACCCTGGAATACGTGCCATAGTAACATCTATTCTTTGACATCTTCATTAACAACCCAAAGAAATAGAGACTGGTAGAGGCATGAAGGGCAGAAATAACGTATCGGTATTCCTGCTTCAGTATCAAGAGATCTTGGTAGCATGTTTCCTGGCAGCGTGAAGAGGGGAGCACCTCAGCTTTGGGTGTGTAAACAGAGCCTGAAGACAATTACAGGCTTTGGTAAAATGGGCAAGCAGCTCTTGCAAATCTGCCTGCCACGTCCTCAGCTGCCAACAGGTAGTTTCATCCTCCTCAGACTAGCAAAAAGGGAAAATGGCACCAGTTGCACAAGGCTTGTGAGGAAGAGAGAGGAACTGAGGTCTGTGCTGATACCTGGCTACTCAGGAATGGGTTTCCAGCTGTAGGCTTCATCTCACTGAGTAAGGGCACTTCCTTTTGGTAGCTTTAACTGCCAGTACAGGCAATATAGAAATCCACAAAATGCAAACAACTGTCAGGCCTTTAAAGCAAGAGAAGAGCTCATTAGGCATGGATTATTCCTTGGAGTAAAGGTTGCAGCTTTGCTGATATTTACAATGACTCAGTGCACTTGACTTGAGAAAAAACTGAAAAAAACCCAACAACCTAAAACAGTCACAACTCTTCAACCTCCAAAAAAGCCAGCAGCAGCTTCAGAGATATCCAGCACTGACAAATACCTCACCAGGCAGCCGACCTGAGCCAGCCCCGGGGTCCATGGCACTCACACCCTGCTCCCCTAAGTCTGGCAAGGAGATGATGGACAGACCCTCCCCACCATGGGCAGGGGTCTCTGTCAGCCACGACTCTGCAGAGGCAGAGCACGTGTAGCTCTTGGCCGAGCTGTTTGTCTCCAGCACAGGCTGACAGTTCCTTCAGTGGGCTCTGGGTAGGGCACAGCAACAGAACTGGCCCTGAAGCCTGGGAGACATCAGCATGCACACCATGAGCACTGACCATGCTGCTTCTCATAATTCAGGAGAGAAGAGATATGGCCATTATATACAGAGCTGAGCCATTGTGTTCCCCTGTTTGACGCCACTGTCTCTATGAACAGGCAGTCTGCAAGAACATGAGGAGAGTCAGCCAAGGAAAAGAGGGATCTAGCAACTAAATCCCAGATGAGACATACATCTTGAAGGAAAGGCCATATACATCTACTTTTGGGTGTCCTGTTATACTTTGGATGCCTATTATACAAAGGTGAGACAAATTCTCCCCCCTCTGCTTAGATTACCCAATTTCTAAAAACATCATTTGACTATGCCACAGGAAGCCAGGATGAAATCAGCACACTTTGCACGGGGAGGTGTGACTGGGCTGCTCCAGAGACAGCCAAACCAGAGCGTGGGGCAGGGGAAGGACTCAGCCAAGGCTGGGCAAGAATTTATGCCAATGCTAGCAAATGAACCACCCCAATTCCTGGCTTCCATCCTTGGATGGAACTGCAGCATGGGACAAAGATGAGCTGAGAACAGCAGTGAGGCAGGGCTGAACACAGCTGCCAGTCAGAAATGCCCTTGCTCTTGGGCAGGCTGCAAGGCCAGGCTGCACACAGTTCCCCACTGCCTCCCAGAGAGGGACAGTGCCAGGCACCAGAGCACCTGGGCGGTTCAGGGGGTGGCTACATGTCTCTGTCCTCTCACTTCCAGGTCTTGTGTTGCATTTTAAATTGTTTTCTGGCAAGATCCATGATCTGCATGGGACCATAAGCATTGTACCGTGTTTAATAAAGGCAGTGCACTGACTGCTGGGCAGCTGGTTTCATTTACAACCTCCTTCATTTTAAAGAGAAACCTTTGCCCCTATTATCTGACCTCTTCTTCTGTTGCAGTTAATTACATTAAAGCCCACTTCCCAAAGCTCAGGAATTTCCGGATCTACTTTGTTGCCTGCTGCTACAGGGAGAGTCTGCTTGGAATTAGGGCAGCCGCCTGGCAGGGACACGGAGCAGGGCAGATCCTCCCGGTCAGCGTGACACCCTGCTGCCACTGCAGCTGTGAGCCTGAGACACCTCTGCTGACAGGTGGCCCTGAGCCGGGAGCATCTTCCCGAGGAGGGGGTGTGTGCAGCACAGGACGCGGGGCAGCCACGCTGCTCCTCATGGAGCAGAGAGGCAGGATGTGACCTGCTCCTTCCAAACGCCTGCAGGCACAGATGAGAGGTGCTGCCCACCTCCAGGCAACCCATAAATGCTTCGGTGAAGAGTGACTGGGGGCTGTTCTCTGGCCCAAAGGCACAACTCACACCCACACCTTTCTCTACCCCCAGACAAGATGCATTTGCCCGTCCCATCACCAGGAGCCATTCCTGCCTGTGCCATCTCCCCAGCCTTGCCCTGCCGTTGCCTGGGAATGTGCTGGTGGCCAGGGCCATGGTGCTGCCAGGAGCTGTTCCTTCCATCAGACAGTGAAGAGGATTGTGAGCCAGTGAGCAAAGCTCTGCCCTGACCAGGTTTATTTACAGGTTGCAGTGGGTTTGACTTTAAAACCACCACACAGGTGCAAATGGGTCAGAGGCTCCTTTTGGCAGCCCCTTCCTCCAGGCACAGCCTGTGCAGACAGCACTCTGAGCACTTGCAGCAGGCTGATGTGAGCCCAAACATACACCCTTGGTACATACACTGGTGGCTGTGCACATGTGGGCAACTCTTTCCTGGCACCTTTGGGAAGCCTGCCCTGTGCTACTGCCTGTGACACTCAACATGACTAGGCCAGAAGAGATGTCACCCAAAGCAAGCTGGGTAAAAGCATTTTAAGCAGCATCTCACACATGCTTGTGTGTCTGGCACCTCTGATTTGCCACACAGGACAAGTGACTTTGTACCTTGCAAGAGAAGGTGACATTCTCCAAGAAGCCACAGGGACAGATTTCTGCTGCTTGTGAAGATATAAGCATTTACTTTCCCCATAAGTAATAGGAATTTGTGTTTCAGAGGCAGCATTGCATGAAGGTTTGCCCATTAAACACGACAAACTTGGAGCTGTGTGAACGACTTTGAATGGAAAACCAGTTGTGCAGACTGAGAGAGCGTGCAGGGGATGGAACTGGGCACAGCTGCAGGTTTAAGCAGACAATGAATCTTCCCCATGTGTGAGGACACCAGCACAGAGCAAAGAGATGGCTGTGGAGAGGATTCTGAGCAGTGGAAACCCACATCCAAAGGCTGATTTGGTTTACTCATAACCAAATATAACAATCTAAATCACCAGGGAAATGCCAGATCTCTTGGAGCCACTGTCACACCCTCCTTTAGAGGAAATTCTCTGAGCACTTTGAAGCACACATCCCTCTGCAGCAACACTTTACTTCTGAAGAGGGAGGCACACATGCTGAGGGATGTTACATGTATGTAAGTGAAACCATACTCAGTTGACTGAGTGGTGAGCTGCTTATTTCTACCCAGTGTCACTTTTCTATCAATTATATTTCAGATATATTCTGTTTTCACCCAGAGAATAGGGCTCCTTGCAATGTATTCCCTTCTCAATTCCCTTTCTGGATTGAGCATAGACTTTTCAAAGGAATAACAGATTTGACAAATTTATAACCAATATCCCAGGAGAATGTTAGGGTTTGGAAATGAAACACTCATACTTGAAATTAGACAGCAGTTTAGTTTCCTGCTAATAATTTTCTTCTTGGATACAAAGGAACTTGTTTTGTTTTGTTTTGCTGTTTGGAGCAGAGGGATGAGACACTGTTTTGACATTTATTCATAAACAGTACAGAAGCCCAGCTCAGAGCTGTGGCCATTGCCAGTCCTCACAATCACATACGAGTGCTATCTCCAGAGCTGCAAACCCTGGCTGGGGGAGAAGCAGGAACACTGCAGTGGAAATGGGTCAGCAGGCAGCAGCTCAGCTCTGCTGACCCTTGTGAGGAGCTGCACCAGCCCTCCCAACCACAAGCTGCTGCTTCAGCACCAGAGCTGACAAGCACTTCAGACTGATCCTATAAGAAACGGTTTCAAAGCAGCCATGCAGGCAGATTCCCTGCACACCAGATGAAACTCCACATCTGAAGCCTGGAAGATTGTTCCTTCAACTCATCCAAGGGCTTGGCCCAGCCATCAAGCCCTGTTGCAGAAAGCAAATTCCTGGACTAAGTAAATGCGATCAGCACATCGTGTAATCATGAAAAGCAAATTCCCAGATGAGACATAGATCATCATTGCACAGCATGAGCCTGTAAGTAACACAAATCCTGCTCCAATTGCTCTGCTACCCCACTGTCCCTCTTGCAGCAAGCTGCTGCTGCCTGGCAGGGAAACCCAAGGAGCTAAACACCCAGACAAGCACACTGAGACAAGCCAAGTTCCAGGAATGGGACTCACAGGTCTGGTGCTATAAACCCCTCAAAGATGCCAACAGTTGCTTCTGCAGAAGCCTCCAAGGTTAGCACAGTGACACAGAGACCACGGGTGTGCTTGCAGGAAAACCTTGCATGTTAAACCCCACTGAGCTCTAGTTAAGAGCAGGTCTCCAAAGGGCCTTTACAAGTGATGCATTTACAAGCCCCACTACTGCACTTCAGCAAAGCAGCCCGAGCACCTCATGAAGGGTCATTGTGAAGAATCAGCTTGGGAACAAGACCTGTGGGCACCACACTCAAGCACACCCTGGACCTGAGACCCTGGCTTCCATCTGTCTGCAGAGCCTTCGCATGGGAAGTATAACCCTGCATGGCAGCAAACCCACTTTTTCTGAGAACAGAATGGTCTCACCATAGTTTTTTTTCCCTCCAGTGAATACTTACTTGTCTCTGAAATGTGTCCTTTCTGTGGCAGGAGGGAGTCCTGCCTGCCCTACAAACCCTCTTGCTATTAATTTTGGTGGTCACTTCTGTGCTTGTCTGGTGCCTCACCTTTGCACTGGCCTTTGCACTCCCACTGCAGAGAGCCACAGCCTGCTGGGGAGCCTGCCTCTGGCCACAGCATGCAAACTGGGACAGGTGGAAATAAGAGGAAGGAAAAGATGTTTTTGAATTTTCCCTCAAATAAGAAAACCTCTCCCTCCACATGGAACTTGTTACACTCAGTGCTCAGAGCTTCCTTTGCTCTTCTGAAATGCAGCATTTGTAGGACCAGGGGGAAAAACAGGTAACAGCATCTCTCTCAGCCTCAGCTGGGCCAAGATCTTGTATGTTCATCCCCTTTTAACTGATATCTGCTCCTGGAGCTGCACCTGCATTTATGACACAGGGGTGTGTCTGTGGACACCCTTACAGAGCAGAGTGGGGCATTGTGTGTTCACCATGGGACATTGCCTCTCCCTTGTCTGGATGAACCAGTTTAGATTCAGGTCAGTGGGCATGAGGAGACAGTGATTGGGGTGAAAGGAAAAGGGCTTTCAGATAGTCCCATACATCTGTCACACGTGGCTTTTGCCTCCTTGTTGTCCCTACCCAGGCCACCCTTGGATCTGCCTGTCCTCTCAGTTGCCTCTGGAGACTCAGCAGGCCAGTTCAGGGCTCTGTTTCCAGCAATCTGCCAGGCCAGGCATGCAGGCAGTGTCCTGTGTCTCAGCTGCAGAGGTAAGGGTTATTACATCCACCCCTGTAATTGTTTGAGAGGCTCCAGAAAGAAGGGCAGAGCCTCCTTCACCTGTTTAAATTCAGCAGGACAGAGGAGGTGGCTGTAGCACATCTGCCCCTTGGACACCCGGAGAGCACATCAGCTCTGTTCCCAGTGTCTGTGGTCACTGCACTGAGTGTTGGGAAAGAGAAGGAATGGTGAATACCTACTGTTGCCAGGTAACAGCATCCACCGTGCCGCCGGCCACTTTCATGAACCTATGGGAAACAGAGGAAGAAACCAGATAAGCCCAGTCTGTCACAGGGGAAATCCTAAAACAGTGCTCATCCTACACCACGAGACACCAAAGGTGCCCACTGTACCCACAAATACTTTCTAATGAAGCCTTCATGTCCTCAAATAATAAATTCTGCTTAATCCTAATGCTTGTAGCAAGCACAGCTGAGAACAACGAAGTGAAACCCAGCTGGCAGCAGAGCTCTGGGCATCATTTTAGAGCAGGCAGGGAGAGCTTTCGAAATACAACAGCATTTCAGGAACAAGATTGTACAAATGTATTAAGTTCGGTGACTTTAACAACTTTCAATAGCAATTAAAGAACATGTTTTAAATGTCCATCTTAAAAGGAGATATTTCTTAGCACCCAATATGTATTTAATCTGAGGAACTCTTTGCCTGGATTCAAGCAAGGACTGGAAAATGGAAGAAAATGGAAATAAAACCCAGCAAAGCTATTAGGTACAAAAATGCCACCTCCTGCTCAGGAAGCTCCTGAGGAAGGGAGGAAAAGCTGGACTAATACTGCTAAGTGCTTTCCTTTTTTTGACCCTTTCTTTGGCATTGGCTATTAGCAAACTGTTGGGATTCTGACCTGGGTGCACTTTTGGTTTATTCCATTCCTGTGCCTAACCACAGCACTTCCATGGATGAGGTTAAAGTCAGTGCTATATGGGCATTATTCTCCTGATGGCTTCTGACCTGGCTAAGAATATACCTCTTCCAGACAGCTCCTGTTTGAGTCAGACTTGAGGCTACACAAGTCCACCTGCTCACACTGCCAGTCCCAAGACTAAAGCTGTTCCTAATCTTGGGCACCATACGCAACCGCCACAGGAGGAGCTGGTAACTGTAGGGGTCTCTCCCTGGTTCCCCAGCCCACAATCCAAACAGCACCTTGGAAAACTGCAGCTCCCATGAGGAAGGCCAAGCAGTTCTTATATTCTTATTTAGGGGCATGGAGATGGAAACACGTAAAGGCACACTCCAACTGGCCAGGCACGTTGTCTGTGCGGGAGTGCAACGTGCGCTGCGTGGCTGATGCTTTTTGGAAGTGATAATGCACACACATGACAGGAGACATTTGCTTGGGCTCGTGAATATGCTGAGAAAGGAAACGATGCTGTGTTTTCTTGGGCTGCTTTTGAGGCACAAGGATTCCGGGAACGCAGCAGCGATGTCACAGCTGTCCCAGCTCCACACAGGGGCGAGTGGTGCTGGGTCCAGCGACCCCAAGGAGAGCCCCACGACCGAGGGTAGGGAAGGGGAAGGTTTGTGAGGGGAGACCATCAGACTGTTTGTCGTGGCAGGGACGAGCAGCAGCTTTCTGGCACATGAGCCTCTAATCGGGTCTGAAACAAGAGCAGCAAGCTTCAGGCTAAATATAGCTTGGAAACGATCATTCTGACTTTAAATTAATGACCATGGTCAATTATAGACTGGGACAAAAGGGCAGCTGGACCCTGTGGAGCATAAGAGGATACTGGCAAAGGCAGCAATAATAAATCCCTGCAGACAGAGAGGGAAGAGATACAATTAGAAATGGAAAAACAATAATATGCTGTAAACTCCTGCAGCACTGATGCATCCCCCAATTACGCTGCCCAGCAGTGCTGTGAGCTCAGCTCCCAGACTCTGTAAAAGATGCAAAAGCTTTTCTGAAATGCTTTTACATCTCTCTTGAGGGTCAGCCTGAAGACCGGTGGCAATGCGATGGCTGGGGACAGTTCCTCCCCAGCTGAGCAGGGGGAGAATATCAGCTGGGCCAGCCCTAGTGCAGCCACAGGGAGAGGTGTGAGCTCCCCACAACTCACACTGGTCACCTGGAAAAAAGAAAATCATGTAAATATTGCTGAGGAGGTGTTGCTGTTGTATAAGACTAAGTGTGCAGAGATATGCCAAAAGAGTCAGAAACCTCAGCTCCCAGGTTTTAAATTCTCTGTACAAGGGCTGCTGCATAAAATGTAATGCACAAAGTCTATAAGAGTGAATTAATGAACTCTAAAATGAAATTATGAACACAATCTGTATTGGATTTGAAGATCAATATGTTGCAATTGGATTTGAAGATTAGCCCAACTTGTTTTCTAACCTCAAATTCTTTACATTCTGGCTGAAAGTAAACCATCCTGGACTTTTATTGAATGACCTCTGCAGGCTACGCTTGGCACTCTCCCCTCACAGACCAAAACCATGAGCAGACCAAGCTTAAAGGAAGAAGCTCTCTGCTTTTCCTTGCCATTTCCATAGGGCCTACAGCCTCGTTGAAGACACACCTTCTCCAGTGGTCTTTGAGCAGGGACTGAAAAGCTAAGCAAACCCTCATTATAACCTCTTGGAGCAGCAGAAGCAAGATGTCCATATGCCCCATCTCCCACATCTCTTGGAAGCTACCTGGCCTCTTGATAAAAAGTTCCTGAGAAACTGTTATAAGGCACAGGCATCACTCAGGCAGCACAGTGCAGACAAAAACAGGACAGAAAGGCCCTGGCTTGCTTAGTGTTCCTCTGCTGTCTCTATAATAGCAAGATAAATCAGTTCTGTTAATATGAAAATCTTATGATAAAACATACATATCTAGCTCAAATTTTCTTTTCCATGTCTGTTTTTCCTTCTTTCTGTTTTCTTCCTTTTTTCTTTTGTTGAGATTTTTTGCAAGATGAAGTTCCGGGTAATTCTTCAAGTCCTGCCTTTAGAGCTGGAGCTGTTCCTGGAACACCCCAGTTGTCTTGGGCAGTGGTCTCTACTCTCCAGAGGGAACCTAGAGCAGCCCAGCAGCCAGCCAGTGGTACTGCAGGAACAAGAGATGAAAGCCTAGGGGAGGTGGAGATGCAGTAATGCACAGGTATCCAAATATCCTTGTTTCAGGAACAGAGATTTAGTTAAGCCCTTTATTCATTTAGCACCCGTGCTGCTCCATCCACAGATTTTGAGGCCAGTGAAGATCCATAGGGTCAGAATGACCAGTGCTGACTCATTTCCATTTGGGACTTCCTGGGCTGTGGGATTTCCATAGGGTCAGAATGGCCAGTGCTGACTCATTTCCATTTGGGACTTCCTGGGCTGTGGGATTTCCATGGGTCAGAATGGCCAGTGCTGACCTGTTTCCATTTGGGATTTCCTGGGCTGTGGGATTTCCATAGGGTCAGAATGGCCAGTGCTGACCCATTTCCATTTGGGATTTCCTGGGCTGTGGGATTTCCTTGTGCGCGGCACGGCGCAGGCACAGCGAGCCAGACACTTCCGGCAGAGCTCAGATCCCTGCACATGTGCTGCACAGATGGGCTGGGCTGGCACAGTAAATCTGCCATTCTCCTACACACCAGGGTCTCTCTGTGAGCACCAATTGACCCTGCAGCACACGTGCACTGAATCCCTCCCAGGAGCAGCGGGACAAGCTCAGCCCATGCTGTGCAGGCAGCAGGGGCAAATGCTGTAGCATTGCCCCATAATTCAGAAGGGTGGCAGCCCCAAAGTCTGCCCATGTAATACCCCTGGCTGGATTTCCACATATCAGAAAACTGGGCATGTGTTGTAATCCTCAAGAAAAGTTTTTGAAATCTTCTGGGACAGCATTTCTAGGTGGGAAAGGAGAACACATCAGAGACATATAGAGGAATAGGAATCTTGGGTTGGGAGTTTCTGATTCTGAGGATGAGACAAAGTCACTGAGCTTGATTAGGACATCTAAGTGACAGAGGGTAGGTTTGGATTAGGCATTAGCAAGAAATTCTTCACTGAGGGTGATAAGGCACAGGAGCACATTGACCAAAGAAGCTGTGGATGCCCCATCCCTGGAAGTGTTCAAGGCCAGGTTGGATGAGGCCCTGGGTAACCTGGTCTGCTGAAAGGTATCCCTTCCCCTGGCAGGGGGTTTGGAACTGGATGATCTGTAAGTTCCTTTTCAATCCAACCCATCCCATTACTCTGTGATATGTCTATTTTCTTACCTTTGCATCTGGCTCTGTGCCAGCATCCCATGCCACCATTGCTACCTGTGGGGCCCTGTGCTGAGCTAGAACTGAGAAAAATGTCATTCAACATTGCTCAGTGGCTCAAACAGTTCACAGCTCTGTCCCAGAAATGGTGATACTAGCACAAGGTGGGCTCACCTCACAGGTCATGTATGAGCTGTGTGGGCAAGGAGCAGGAGAGCTGCAACACCTCAAGATGGTACTGATCCCCAAACTCTGTACTGTGACACAGTACAAATCTGACCTCTCCCATAGCCACGTCTCCCAGGACCACAACTTCCACTTTAGTGTTGGCAGATACCTGAAACACATCTCCTGTCCTGATTCAATACTTGTCAGTCATGGAGCACCTGCTGCAACCTTAACTAAATTGCTCCCACGGTTAATTAGCCTCCAAGTACGTTATTTCTCATTTGAATGTGTCTAGATTCAGCTGCCAGCCTCTGGAACTTCCTAGGCTTATTCCTGATACATTAAAGAGACATCCACATTTGGAAATCTCTTTCCCACGCAGGTAATTGCAGATTTTCATCCTTTAAATTATTTAAAAAAAAAAAAAAAGCAATGCTGTAACAAAGAATGCAGCTGCACAAAGAGACAAGTTGTTACTGCAGGGGGACTCAAGTGGTTTACCATCTGAATGACCCCTGAGTGTTGGACTTTACAAACATGGGTTATTTCATCTGCTACTCCCTGAAGAACTACAAAACAATCCCTACCCTGCACAAGCCCCAAATGCAGGAAAAAGACTGGCCTCCCTGTGGTTGTGGTGGTGTCCTGGTGTATCCCTAGAGCAGGGTGGCAGATCTCTGCCCTTTGAGCCAACAGTGATGGGTCAAAAAAACTTCATCTTGTGTCTCACTTGACTGGTGAGGTCACTAAGGCCCAGGCTTCACTTACTGACTTCTTCAGGTTCCAGCAGCACAACTGAATACCTGCAGTAGCAGAAAGAGGTACTAGACCCCACTAATGCTACACGCTGCAAAGCCTTTATCCTGCAGTGGATATTAATGAATTTCATTCTGGGGAGCAGAGTCTGGTGTGAAGGAAGCCGATAAATCTGCTAGATATAGATATATTCTATTCTCTCTCTTCTCAGCATCACCTTTCTTCAGCCAGCCTGCTCTGTGGTAGGGCTGCATAAGCCTTCCAGCAAAGAGGGCTTTATGTCCCTGGAGAGAGCTCGAGGAGTTAGGAGACAGGGACTCACCTCCCTCTAGCTTCCACAACCTGTGACAATTACTTACACAATGCCATTGTGTACCACGTGGATAACCTTCCCCCTTCTTTACAAAGCTTCCTTCCAAACTACTTTGTGCACCATGAACAAACCACCCCACTCACAGGCTCTGGGCCTCGGTGACATTCCCTCTGAGCTGTCTCTCTTCCGAGCTGAAGAGGCATGGCCTGCTTAATCTCTCCTCATGTGACGAAATCACACACTATGCACATCCTCAGCTTCTCTCCGTAACCTCCTGGTTCTATTACATCTTTTCTGAGATGAAATGACTAAGATTGTAGATAGTAATCAGAATGAAGGTACAATGTGTACTTACACAGTGCTATAATCTCATCTCTGTCTTTTCTTATCCATTTTGTTCTTCCTAAACAGGTGACTGTGATTCTGGTATTCCAGAAATCAAATTAAGTTTCAGAAGCAACAACTATATTAACTCTTTCCTCCTACAAGAGCAGTAGCTAAATCTTTTGCTTATATCTCAGCTCCTTGACCCTGCTATATAACCAACTGCAAAATGAGTCATCACATCCTTCACACCTCATTTCAACGTATTTATGAATTGAGTCACTCATAAGTTCAATGCTACCAGAGCTTGAGTTCATGCTGCAGTGACCTCCTCCTCCCTTTGTACCATTAATTTAAAGTTCCTTGTCTTGTGGCTTAAATTTTCACACAAAATTCTTGCTCTGGATCTGCTGAGTGTCCTAGTACAGTCTGTGCCACCAGCCTTTTGGTGGCTTGTGTAATACAATGCAGCAAGGATATACTTTTTTTAAAAGAAAGTCAAACATCCGAAACAACTTCTAAAAATCCAGTGTTTACAAGTCCCTTGTGTTGAATATGGCAGAAATCCTTCTCAGCAAGAAGATGGGAAAAATACCTACATTCATCCCTAAAATTCATCCAGAGTCCTTCCCTCTGCCAGATACCACCTACTTCAGTTACTTATTTCTCATTCTTACTTGAATTTAAACAAACAAGCTCTGTCCATACACTGTCTTTGGCTGCTATTTGGATAAAAACCTGAAATGCCTGAACTGACTGAGGTGTGCTGACCAGCACAGACAGGCACAGCCCTCTTCATCCTCATGATGGCAGAGACATAAGGCAAGGGCAGTTATCATCAAAACACTACCAAAGTCTCTCCCACTTTTAGCACTTTGATTTTGCTTTGGTGGAACCCCAGTGTTCAACTTGTGCCATTTCATGAACTGTAAGCTAACAATTCTCTCCAGAAGATGAGTGCTAGAAACCTTGGCTTATGGTTGATTTGTGGGTGAAAGGAGCAGGGCTGAGGACTGAGTCAGGTATTAACCTGATCCCTACTTGGCTGCCCATAAATAACTGAGACATGCCCCCTCCCAGTCCTGGCATATCCACAGCTGGCAGGGAGGAAGGGCTTCTTCTTAACCATCGCTGACAAAAGTGCTTCTTCAGCTTTGTGGGGTCCTGTCAGAACACTGTGGAATGACATCAGCAAAAGGAGACACAGAGAACCAGACGGGTGGTTAAGTCTCCACAGGCATTACAAACCAGGAGCAGGAGGCAGTAAAATCATGAAGGATGAGAAATTTTGTTGCCTTGCAAGGGGAAGACTGACAATCGGGAGCCTCGTCACCTACTTCTGCCACCTGGCTGGAGGTGCTGTGGCTCTGTGACCAGAGCGTGGATGCACAAGGGTGACTGCAGTAGCAAAAAGGGACCGAGGAGGCTGGAAAGAGGGCAGAGAAAAAGCCAAGGAGCCACAAGGTGGTGGTGACTTTGACATCTGTGGGATGAGGAATAGGGAAAGAGTGTAGCTCCAGACAATAAAGATTTTCACTTCTCTGGTGACTCAGCAGCGTCAGGACCTGAACTGGCCACAGAGCATCAACAGTCAGTCTAGCATGGGCAAAAGTGCCTGCCAGCCCTTACACTGCTGGCATTGCTGCAGCTCCTGCCATGGTGGAGGCAACACACTGAAACTTGTCTGTTACCAGCAGCAAAAACTGGGCTACACCAGCTGAGGAACAATGGGTCATGAGAGCCAGAGTCAAATCCACCCAGACATGCCAGCCTAAGTTTTGTACCACATGTTCCGAGCTTTAACACGTTTTAGCATCTCTCCTTCCTGATAGCTTTTCCTCATGTTTCTTCTCTGCCAGCACCAAATGGGCTATCCAGCCACACATTAACCTTTGTGTCTGATTCCTGATCTGCTGTTAAAATCTATGTTAATTCCTTAGAATCCCATAATTTTTTCCCCAAGCAAATTCTGAGCAGTTCTGGGATTCCTGTACCCGCAGACGCAGTAGGTAGCTAACATGGTCTACTCTGCAACAGCTCAGGCTGCATGAATGGTCTAATTAACACCTCATCAAACTCAGCTGTTGGTTGTGTCTGGATAAATTCCCTCTTGCACCTGTGCATCCACAAGACACCATTTCTAGCCTCCTGCATAGTAGGCCCAGCCACTGCAGCAGCTCTCCACTGCAGAGCCTGTCCTTACACCATCACAGCGGCCCAGCTCCAGGCTCCAGGACCTGCCAATCCAGGGTGACACGGATGGCTGTGGCTGCTCTGAGCCATTGCTCCATGCAGGGTGGTGGAGGAGCTCAGGGACAACAACTCAGCACCGAAGGGTGTGCAAAGCCCAAGCTTCTGTGCTTCAGGCTCTCCTCCCCTCACTATATCCCACCTCCACCACTGGGAAGTGCATAGCTGTCACCCAGCACAGCTCGGTGTCACCTGCCTAAGGACAACCTCTGCAGTGGACAGCGTGCACACCCTCCTATATGCTGCAAACTTCTGGGTGCCCAAACTGTCCATAATTGTAGCAGACCACAGAGAAAGGTGGCACCTCAGGAGGGGTTCAGTCCCACCCTGTCCTGAAGGACAGGCATAAGGATTTAGTCAGAAGAGCCCTGGAGGTGTTCAGCAGATACAAATACAAAATACAAAATGCCCAACTCATGTTGACACTGCCATTATTTCAGGAAAAAAATTAAGCACAAAGAATAAGTTTAGTTTGGTTGCTTGAGATAACAGCTGAAAATAGACTAAAATGTTTGGAACGCAGAGCACGGAACAGGAAAATTTTATTCTAGTTAATACTTCAGAGTGATGCTTTTCTTTGAGTGTTTTGGGACCTCAGGTATATCCAGAGGCTTTCCCTAGAAAAAATATAATGCCAGCCTCTACTGCTAGAGAACACTCCCCAGGCTTTTCTGAGGTCTCCTGTCCCATTTCAGCTCATTGCCATTAATTCCCCTAGCAAACCTCACTTTCTCACTCTGTGTAACACAGCAGTGCTTGCCTGGCAGACTAATCCACCCACCCATCTTTGCATCGGGGTGTCGTCTCACCCCTCCAGCCTTAGTTAACTCTTGATGCATAATCTTCCACTCGACATATCTCCTCCTACGTGGTTGACTTCTGCTGTTCATCATAATTTTTTTAAAAGAAGGGAAAAACACAAATTTCACGTTGTCAGGACTATGAGCTGCACACACTTCACTCAAGAGCCTTCAACCTACTGTGAGCACTACGTAGATCGCTCATGGTGGTCTAGCAAGGCAGATGGCAGATTTGCCTCCTAAATTCCCTCTCCTCTCTCCTGCTTGCTGACTGTGTGTGACTCGTTCAGGACCCTGAGAGGCATGTCCTGGCTGTGACAGCACCAGGCACGTGCTGAGCCACATCCTGCAGACCAGTTCTGGATGCTGCTGCAGAAGACAGAGCTCCTGGTAGCACTAACCTACATATTGAAGAGACCTTGGGGAGCTACTGGGAATAAAGCTCAGGCTGTCAAAGAGCTTAGGCACTGGGGTTTACATGTTTGTCCTTTTGCAACTCCATGTCCAAATACTGCAAATGAGCATTTAGCCCTTTGTCTTTGCGTAATCAGACTTGTCCCTCCTCTTTACATCCTTCCTGGTAATAATGGAGTCTTTATGTGGAAAGACCAGCAATTCTTTTTCCACAGGACCCCGCAGGCTGTAATGCCATGCAGGCATGTGGCGCTTGCTGTGAGCTGCAGACACCAGGATTTGGAGTGCAGGACATGAGGTTTCTCCATGGGAGAGACAAAACTCTTTGAGCACCCATGGAACAGAGTTATCCTGGTAGGCAGGGATGGCAGAGAAAACAACAGATAGCTTGGAGAGCAGCATGCTCAACAGAGTTTTCCACACCAGTTGGGGGATTTATGAAGAGCCCCACTATCCCATCACCAGGGCTGCAGCTCTTATATACCTTCTCTATCACTTGAGATGGGGTGTCTGCCATTATCTCCACCAGACTGTACGCTACAGCCTTGCTCCCAGGGTTGCCATCAGTCAAAACACAGCCCAGCAACGTTTAGCTGCTGGACCACCCTGGCCGTGCGACTTGGCTCTTCCGACCCCTCTTCCCTGGGACCCGGCTGCGGTGCACGAAGGGCAAACATAGCAGTAGGACTTCCCTTTCTCTAATAGCTTCTTGGCTCTCATCCCCGTTGTTTTCCTTTCTCAGCCTGCTCCTCCCGGCGCTAACAGATTTCCTGCTGGTCAAGGCTACTACAGCATTTTGTAACTCCCGGTTAAATTATTTCACGCGCGGCACCAAACGCGCGGCTCCGTCGGGCGCCGCTCTCACGTGGCATCGGCGGCAGCCGCGGCGTGGGCGCAGGGGCTGTTCCCCACTTTTGTCAGTGGGAGGGATGCTGGCATCGCAGCTGGTTCAACCAGCTTTATGGTCTCTCTGTGCTGCTGCAGCAGAGCTGAGAATCTGGCCCTGGCTCCCTCCCCGCCTCGCTGGGGACTGCATCAGTGTGCTGTTTATTGTTTCTGCCAGATCATTCCTGCAGATGTTAATGAATGCTAGACCCAGCTTTGCTCCCAGCAGAGTCCCTTCCACACCTCCCCCTGCCCAGCCTTTTGCACTGGAGTTTCTGTTTACAGTCCTGCAGGGAATTTCCCTTCTGCTGCATGGCCTTCGAGCCACGCAGACCCAACTCCTGCTGCCAGCAGGCTCCCACACCTCCCTGATTCCTGTAGCTGTCCAATGTCACCTGCAGGTGTCTGTGTCCCTCTCTGTCACCATTCCCTCTCCACCTCTGGCCTTCCTAAACTACAGACATGCCAATCCCCCAGGAAGGAGAAGAGAGCTTGGCCAGTGAAGAAAGTTGCTACAGGTTCTTCCTCTGCACAGATGGAGAAAGTGCGGGGAGAAGAAATCACCAAATGGGAAGAACAAAGCAATTTGTCCAGAAGGACTCAGAGATAATAACATGCACATTGGTAAGTGGTGCCAGGACCCACATCCTCACCCTGCAGCTCTTGGGCTTGCAGCAGCCTGCATCCACACCACTGCGTTGTCTTAACATCCCAACAAGGTGGACACCTCAGTCTGCCTATAATTGGGAAATGCTGGAAATGCCTGGGAGAGTGTTAATCAGTCCATTCCAAAATTCCACCAGGGACCTCTGCAGAACTTTAGCAGCATGCATGACCATGTTGCACAGCCTCTGGTACTGTGGTGGCTCAGCCACACAGAGCCTCACTATCCTGGAGGCTGTTGGACATTGGGAAGCCAAGGAACAAGCCTTCCTGCTGCCAAGGACATTGGTCTCAGGAGGGGTTTCTGAGCTCTTTTTAGTCAACACAGCACCACTTACCCTTCCAGGAAAGCAACGACATTCTTTCTGGGCCTCCCGATGTTTGGCCCGTAGAGGTGCGCTCTGGAATAAGTGCGGATAAGCTGCAGCAGGCTTCTCAGCTGAGTGTAGTCCTTCCCCAGCTGGCTGCCATTCACTGAGCGGCCGATCAGTGTCCGATAGTTATTGGGCTCTGGGAAAGTAAAAATAGACAGGCAAAACTTGTCAGCTCTGCTTCCTCCTCTGCGCTTCCAGAGAGACACACAGCTCACCCTGTCACACAGCTTGAGCTCCTCAGAGGACTCAGGCAGCTCTGCAGAGCAACAGAAGGAGCCTTTGAGGAGTGGGCAACAGCCACTGCTTGCTCTCTTGTGCTCCTTTTGCTGTTTGCTGGGTGAAGGAGCTATACCTTGGTGTCAGGCTCCTGTCCCCATAGGATTGCCCACTTCCCCTGGCACTGTAGCCACCATATGAGTCCCTACAGTAGCTGGCCTGGCCCCTCAGGACCAGCTGGGCCCAGCAGGCAGGGTAGAAACATTTCATGTGCTTAATACCAACTGAGAGAAACATCCAGCTAAGAGACTCTCTCACACCAAGTCTTAGAGGTGGTGCTGTCTTACAGCAGGGGCCTTTAAATCTCTCTGAAAATACAGTGGTAAAGCATCCTGGGAGCTACAAGTATCCTCTTCCAAAACTGAGTGTCCTTCTACTACAGCAAGCTCCATTCCTGTGGCTCTCCTGTTCCCACACTCACCGTTGCCCAGCTCCCAGGAGATGTTGTACTTCTTGCTGGCACTGTACTTCAGCAGGCTGAGGGCATTGGAGCTGTTCCAGGAGTTGTTGGGATTTCGGCGCAAAGCATTCAGTGCAAAGATCAGGTGAAGGCCAGAGCAGTCAGCAAAGTTATAGAGTTTGTCTAGAGACCTGGCTGGGAAGAAACAAAAACCAGTTTGTAATTCAAAGGAAAGATAGTTCCAGGGGGGTTCAAATGATCCTGCTGTCCATCATACCTTGCCTTCTGTGTAGGATGAGCCAGGGTCAAATGCCATCCCCATGACATCCGTAACCACAGAAAGGCACCTGACCTTTGAAACCTGGATAGGATTCCAGGTGTGGGTTCATCTCCTTCCAGCATGAAACTTGGATGCCCTCCACCTCTGTGTCAGAGCTGGGGCCATGTTACCAGAGACAAGTGACTGTATAACATCGCTTTTCATCTAATCTTGGTGAGGAAAGTTTATCCTTTCCTGCGCTTATTCTGCCTTGCATCTCTTTCAGAGCAGATCCCTGCAGTGTCTGGGGAGCAGGACGAGGAAGTCATCACCCTAAAGCTGCCACCTCTCCTGCACCCCACAACAGCCTGGTCTTTGCTCTGCAGCCCCAGTGTAGTAACCCAGTCCTAGCAAAGGACATCTGTCCTGCACACAGGAGTGGAGCTTTGTGTCACCCCTGAGCCTGGGGAGAGAGGGGCTCCCTGCCAGTGACAGCCTGGCCAAACCCTACTGCCAGCAGGCCCTCCCAGGATGCTGGGGGATTTGTGGGATCTGTGTCCTATCTGCAGGCCCCAAAACTGCTTGGGTGGTATCTCCCTGTCCTGTGGCCTCGTGAGCAGTGGGGCACCAGCCAGCAGCAACAGGAGAGACCTAAGAAAGAGCTGACCCACTATTTAGGGAGATGCAACATTAGCACAGGGCAGAGAGACAAAACACTTAATGTCCTTTTTTTATGAAAACTTCCCCAAAAACTCAATCAAATGCCAGTGTTAGCAGGACACAAACTCACATGACAGCAAGAGGAGATTTGGTGAGAGAGCAATTAGATAACTGTGGTGTTTTCAATCATCCCTGCCCGTTGAACTGCATCCCAGGACACTCAGCAAGCTTCCTGAAGCAGCCTTGGAGATGCAACCACTTAACTGTGAAGAGCCACCAGGGACAGGGAGGTTCCAGGGGGCCAGGGAGGGCAGGCCGTAGGCTCCATTTTCAGAAGAGGGGAAGGAGGCACTTGGGAATTACAGAGTAGGCAGACTGGCTTCAGGTCCCAGAAAAACACTTGGACAAATAAGCAAGTTCCTTGTCAGCACTTACAAAATATAAGGAGATGATCAACAGCCACAGGAGAGTGCCAAGAACAAATCACACTGAAGCAATCTGACAGGAGAGCAGGACTTGTGGGCAGCAAAGCAGCCATTCAGGTCTTACACCTTGATGGGGTCTGAGGCTTTGTACACCAAGGATTGCACACGATATTCTCTCCAGAAACTGAGGCAACCCTTATCTAGACTGAACTGCAGTGAGAAATACGCACACCTAGGTCAGCTTCCAGTAATTTGTTGTTACAGTGAAGGGTCTAGGCAGCCTGCTCTGGGTCTATTTGCACATTTCCAACAAAACTGGGGCGTAAAGGAGCAGAAGATAAACGCGCGGCTCCGGGGCACCATGGTGATAGCATGCACCACCTTTACCAAGGGAGATGAATGGGATATAGGGAAGGATTTCCTGTAGCCATGCTGCCCAGCTGAGGTGCAAGTGAAGCAGTGACAAGAAGGAGCTGCTCACTCCAGGTGGGATAAGCTGTTCACTGTATGTCTGTGTTTATTCTGTTGCCTTTCCTGGTCACTGAAAGTCTCAGTGAATATAGAGCCAACTCTGAGGTCTGAGAAGAATAAACTTACTTTTTAAAGTAAAGTTTTAAGGAGGGTCCAGGAAATAAGCTAACTGAATAGGTAACATTTAATGCAATGCAGCAAAGTTATGGAAAGAAGAAGAATGCAAATTTGTGGAAGAGAAATTCTCAATCCCTTCCACAACCTTTTTCAAAATGCTACTGGTTGTCTGAAAAGTAGCTGAATTAGACTAATCTAATGTATTCATCCCAGTGGTTCAGGCACATTAGCTGTTTTTCTGGACATTTAGTGAATTAGAGACAGCTATAGTTACTTATTACTGATTTACTTCAGAGCCCCAGGCAAAAAGCTGCACTTGATATGAGACTCCTATAAAGAAGAGAAGATAGATACCCAAATGACAAAAAAGGATAGCAAAAAAGGTGTTACCTGCAGTTCCCCTGTTAGAAAAGAAACCTTTCCACTGGCACAAAACAACCATTCTACAAAAAAGGATTTGGTTAATGTTTAGGAGCCACTGCAGAAGACTGGGAATTGATTTTCCATGCATCCATGAGAGGAAACAAGATGTCTGTTTATCCCAACACAGGGCCTGCCACTGTGAAATTATATTTTCCCCATGACACTTATTTTGTTTCCGTGCGCCTGGACGCAGAGATGCCACGTGTATTTCATGTTCTGCCACGACTTTCCAAGCTGGAAACCTCAGCAATCAGGGGAGTAAGCTAGGAGAAACACACAGATGTCTGGGGCTCCTGCACGTTTCCCGTGGTCTCCCAGGACAGAGGGACCTACAGCCTGCACTGAGGCTACAAAGAGCAGAAAAGTACTAACTAACCAATCTCTGAGACTGTTAAAACGGCCACTCTTGATACCAAGACTAGCAGGTACTGAATCCACTTTCCTCCTTCATTCTTGGCAACTGTCTTGGGATAGTGCAAACTTGGAAGCACCAGTCCAGTGACCCTGGCAGAGTTTGATAATCAGTTTGCACGAGCTACCTAACCATTAGTGGTTAAAGGGCACGTCTCTCACCTCTGAGATGATTGATGATTGTCTTAAAAACTAGACATCTTTGTTGCAGACAGCTGCAGTCAGATGAAAGAACACCACCATGCAGTGTATCACAGCAGTGTGCTTAAGTGGCCAAGGAGGCCAGTGGCATGGCATCCTGGCTTGTATCAGCAGCAGTGTGGCCAGCAGGACAAGGGCAGCTATTGTCCCCCTGTACTCAGCACTGGTGATGCTGCACCTTGAGTGCTGTGTTCAGTTTTGGGCCCCTAACTATAAGAAAGGTGTTGAGATACTGGAGCATGTCCAGAGAGGGACAAAAAAGCTGGTGAAGGGTCTGGAGCACAAGTCTTGTGAGGAGCAGATGAAGGGGCTGGGGGTATCCAGCCTGGAGAAAGGGAGGCTCAGGGGAGACCTTATCACCCTCTACCAACTACCTGAGAGGAGGCTGTAGCAAGGTGGGGATTGGCTTCTTCTCCCAAGCAACAAGGGATAGGACAAGAGGAAAGAGCCTTAAGTTGTGCCAGGGGACATTTGGATTGGATACAAGAAAATATTTCTTCACTGAAAGCATTATCAAGCATTGGAACAGCCTGTCCAGGGAAGTGGTCGAATCACTAGCCCTGGAGATATTTGAAAGATGGCACTTAGGGACATAGTTTAGTGATGGAGTTGGCAGTATTAGGATAATGGTTGGACTGAACGATTTAGAGGTCTTTTTCAAACCAAATTATTCTATGGATGGCTAAAGCACAAAAAGAAGCCTATTTAGAAAACTCTGAGTGATGTCCAGTCCTCCATATGTACAAATAAGGCCATAAGAAAATGCTATAAATATTTTACTGCCATGACTAGGGATGGCAACATTACTTTTGAGTAATGAGAACATGAAGAATCGCAGTATTATTAACAGCTGGCTAAAACTCACTTTGAATTCTGGATAATTGCACTGTTTTTTCTTCATCAAAAAAAGAAAATCATACAGGAATTTAACCTTTCCCCAGCTAACAGATCATTAGGCAAGGCTTTCACAAAGCACTTCAATAGAAAAAGCCATTGTTGTACCAGAATGAATCTTAATAGAGCAGAACTAGATTTATAAGATGTTCTCCTTGCTCCTTCTCCCCCTCTGCCCAGTGCAGAGATGCACATGCTCAGCACTCATGTGCCACTTCAGCTCAGCAAGAAGGAATAACAGAAAAAAAAAGAAAAAAATGTGCAAGGATGCTGAGAATCAGCTTCTTCCATTTATAATGCTGATGTAGCTGGAGTGAGGCTGCCCAAGGCAGCAAAGCCCCAAGCTCTATCCCCTCACACCCAGCAGCAGTGTTGGTCTCACTGGGGTGGGTGCCTTAGTGAGTTTGGGACAAACAGCAGCCAGCAGTCAGAGACAGAAGCCACTTAGCCCTGGCACAAAAATCAAATCACAAGATATTTGTGATTTCTCAAACTTTTACATCATTGGTTGCAGAGGCTTGAACTCATCTAGGGAGTGAATACAGCCTGACAATGCATGGCTGGGTGGCCACCAGTGAAGATCTGCTCCCAGTCCTGCCCTCAGATGAAGCTCTGCACAGAAATTAAAGCTTTTATCTGCTTGTATTGATCTCATTCGCTGCACAGAGAGAGACAAACTATTTCAAAATGCAGAAGGTGTCTGTGAAACCACAAATGATGGTGGGGTTCAAGGGACAAGTACGTCCTTTGGGATTCTTTCCCATTATTCTTCTTTTTATACAAGGCTAAATTTTAATGTTCTCTGAAAGATGGATGGTACTTTACTCTGTAGCATGCCAACACAAAATCTGAGGCACATTAAAGTATCTCTGGCAGTTTAAAATAATTGGAAAGACTTTCCAGTTGTAGTTACTGAATTAAACATTATACTAGAGACTTTATAAAGAGCACAGTATTGACCGCTGTTTGGTAAGAGGGACAGCTCAAGAATCTCTGGGTTTGAAAGCTTCCACATTTTTTATTCTGCTGCAGGAATTTTGCTTTGGCAGAGTTTAGCATGAAGAGTGGAAATTTATGTGTATGCTGAGATGGAAGCTGGGATCAGTCAGTGGGCTGAGGGGTGGCAGGACATGGCATGGTGTGCCAGGGGCTTTTGCAACTCTGGGAAGGCAACCAGAAGGATGGGAAAGAAGAGCCTGTCCCTCTCTATCCCCACCATTCACCACATCCATCTCTTGCGTGTACAGAGTATGCAAGCACCAAGGAGGGTGAGATGGGAGCTGAGCAGGGGTGGGCAGCACACAGCACAATTCCCAAATCCAAAGGTTAGCTGAGAGACCAACCCAGTCAACACAGATGAACCCTTCTGTGGATAAAGCAAAGACATGTAGTTCTAGAAATAATGATTTAAACCAGTCACAGATATTGCTCAGCTCTGTGCTCTCCACAAATTTTGAGCGAGTCTGGAGTGTCCCTGCACACAGCTCCTGGTGCCAGCACTGAAGCCAGCAGCATTCCCTCCCCATGAGCACCCCAGAGGAGATGGCAGAGTGATGGCATTGGGAAAGACCTGGCAAAGAGAAGCCCAAAGAGAACTTTGCAGGGAGGGGGCAGAAAGGGCAGTACAGGCTGTTCAGACTAGAGATGAGTAAGATGGCTGGTCAGAGGAATGAATGGAAAAAGAAAGATATTCCCACTTACAGAAAAACAAGTGGGTACATGGAAAATTTATTTACAAACAAACTGACACCACAGTCAGCTGAATCCCATTTGCTCTGTCTCTCTTGCATTGAAAATCCTCATAAAACTACCTGTCTGTGGCAAGGACTTGGCGTTTTCTTAGCAAATACATATGAATCAGAAGGTATGCAACAGATAATTAGAGTAACTCCAGATCCACGGGACACTGCAACATTGGCTTGAAATCTTCCAGTGGATTGCATCCCCAGTCACAACAGGGTGTCAGACAAGGTGACCAGAAACCCCCCATCCACAATCTGCACAGTTAGAGCACCAAAGATCAGCCTTCACCATCACTGAAAGTTCAGAGGCAAAGCAACATCCCACACTGTCCATAGGCACTGTAACATCCCACTGGATCATGGGAAGATTTTCCTATTGTAGCTGCATGCTAAGCCATTCCTTCAAAGTTGTTGCTTAATGAGAATTTTAGAGATTTCAAGGCTACCAAGAAACCCACATAGTTGCTGGAAACTGCATTCTAATGATGACCATCCCAGCTGGGAAGTTGTTTGGTTTTAATTCCGCTTTCTGAAGCATTTTGCCATGCAGTAAAACCACACTGTATAAAGATGCTGAAGAATTCCTGGGCAAAATTGCTGGCTGGAGGGAAAAATTTGTTTGCCTCAGATACACATTTCACCTGAAATGATCTCTCTACCTGGTCAGGCTCCTAATGCCCTCCAAAGAGGATTGAGGTTTTCAGAGCTGTCCCTTGCTCTCCTTGACCTGCCAGGCTCTCCTATTGCTCCAAGGCAAGGTGCAACATTGGAGGTCTGCTCTGAGCAACAAGAAGTTCTCTGGCAGAGCCTAATGGTGCTATAGAAAAGGGATCTAGGTTAATCCCATCTGAAGAATACCTGAAAGTTGGAGGAAGTGCCTTTAATACTGCCAGCCAGCAAAGAAATGCTGTGCACTGTGTGTTAATGAGAACCTGGATTTTATATCCAGCTGGAGGACAGATGGGGGATCTGGGGCTATTCCCTCTGGAGTATCAAGGGGGCCTTTTTCCAAGGGAATTGTCATCATCCCTGGTCTTTAAGCAGCTGAACATCGACCCTCAATATTCATTCAAGTCTTTAACTAGATTTTTCATTTCACTGCCAGAGCAGAGGTGATTATGCTGACCACGTGAGCAAAGTTTAGTCCTTAACACCGCCACACAGAAATAGCAGTCTGGGGGCTTGGTGTCAATCTCTCGCCAATAAGGAGCTTGGCTGGCAGCCACGGATTGTGGGCTGAGTTCCCAGCTGGCATATAACTTGGAAGACAACCACGAGGTCTGGGTTCAATATCCAATTGCTAAGGAGTCTGGCTGACAGCCTCATTTTGTGGAATGAATCCCAAATTAATATAATTCTTTTGATACCAGACAAGGGGCATGGTCTATTTCCAAATGCTCTAAGGGCTCAGATAAAAGCCATAGGCATTGGGTTCAGTGTGTAAATGGTATCGAGGTTGGATAACAGTCAGGACTGGGCTTAATCCTCAGATAGTGAGAAAAAGGAATGAGCCCTGAGCTCTGCCTTCATGGAAAAAGAGAGAGCTCAAACGAGCAGAACAGCTCTGTTTTCAATCCTTGCGTGGTAAAGAGCTCACAGGACAGTAATGGTTTCTAGGAACAAGTGTAAATTGAAATGGAGCTTCAGAAGAGATGTGGGATCTGGGTTCAATCTCCAAGTGCTGTAAAGCTCAGATAATGGCCAGAGGGGCAATTTCCAAACCCTCTGTTCCAGTCTGGTGTCTGGGAAGAAACCAGGATCATATTACAGCTAAGAAAGCTGTTTTCTCCTGCTGCATAACTTAAGGTATTTTCCCTTTTGGATCAGGATGAATCCAGCATCTTCTAAAGTTTCAGAGGGAAATGGAGGTGAGCAGGGAGAGGGCTACATGTTTGAGAGGAGCAGAAGAACAAAGCAAGGGAAAATAAGACTGGTGTGAGCACCACCTGCTCTTCCACATCTTCTTGGCCACCCCAGATCACTGGATTTGAGCCATGGAAACTGCTCCAGGGAAAACCTGGGTACAGCTCCTCAGCATCCTCAGTGCTCGGCAGTGCCTGCACTTCTGGGTGCCCCTGGGTTCTCCATGGGAGGCAGCTTGTCCTGTCAAGAGACAGTGACAGCCTGCATGGCTATTCCATCTCACTGCCACCGCCTGCACAAGGCTTTGGTGGGAAACAGCATGTACAGCAGTGAGTCAAGTCAGCAGCTTGCTTGAGTCATTCCATTTTGGATAAAGGAATGCAAATAAAATGAGCAGAAAGTATTCAAATATTATTTTGTCCAGGCATTTAAAGCTAGTCTTTTACATAGGAAAAGGAGCAGAGAATGAGGTTTTATCAAAAGCAATATATTGACCCTGTGAAAAGCTTCAAATTTGATAGCACTGTCTTCCGGCTCTTGAAGAAATTTAAATAATCTAATTCCAGTCTCTATGACTCTCAGCTCTAGCTCCAAAGTTCAAATAGGATGGACCACAGCAGACAGGGTCTGATCTGTGAATGCTGCTAGAACACACTTTGGATTGTGAACCTGACCTCAGCTAGCCAGACTCCCAAGCAGCAACAGCAGGCTTGGGGTAAAACCCTCCAAAACTCCTTCTCAGTGTGGGAACTACCCATTCCTAATGACCAGGGGTGCTGGAGACAAGCCCTGTCGGCACCATCCCCTGCACAGGTGGTGGGCACAGCCCAGTGTTTTGCTCTTTACCCCATGCAAAGCTGTGACTCTGGGGACGGGCCACCCCATCGCCACAGAGGTGCCTCCCTCCGGGCTTCACCTGTGCACGTGGAGGGAGCAAACCTGCCAGGCTTGGGAACACGGCTGCAGACATAACCCAGCTCCACTGCCAGACCTTTGCTGACAGAATGGCTGTTTTATATGGCTATAAGAACAGCTATAAGCACAGCTGTCTGAAAAGCAACAAAATCTATGATGTGTGTTTCTAAACCCAATGACAGCTGGCAGTGCTGCGCTGCAGCTCATTCCTTCTTTTACACGGTTTAGTTAAAACACTGCTCTGCAATCACCGTGATTTATCAACACACTGCAGTTTCTGGAACAATTTAAAAGCATTCCCAAATAGGTAAGAAGTGGTCAGCTCCTCAAGCTCTCAGCAAGCTCCCAAATGGCAGGCAGCTAGAGATGGATAGGGGCAGCTGATGGGAGGACCAAAAGCCCTCCCTGGCCACCTCACAGGGAGGACAGGGCTGTGAATCCCATTGGGATGAGGAGTGCTGAGGCAGGGGTACCTGGGCAGCTGCAGAGCGTTTCCCACAGATGGGAGAATGGTTACCTATTGAGTTTAAAGCTGGCTTGAGGTGCAATCACGAGCCATTTCTGTGCTGCCAGGAGAGGTGGCTTGGTCCTTGCACAGGGCTGCTCCCTAGCCACATGGAGGGGGACCTCTTGTGACCTCCTGTGACAGAGTCTGACCTCTCAGGCATGGGAAGCCCAAACCCACAGAGGTACATACCAAACAATGCCATAGCTCTCTGTTCAGCTGGATGTTGTAACACAAGGCAGAACGAGAAGGCAAGTACTGTACCGTGCCTGCCCCCACACTCACCTCCTCCTGCCAGCTGCAGGGCAGATGACAACAGCCACGACAGAAACCCACACAACCCTGTGCATCACTTGCCACTCAGGCAAAATGCATCCACGTTGCTCTTTCAAGCTGCCACAATTGCAAGGCAGAGGTTTCCTTTAGAAATACTTCTTCTAGCAGCACCTGAAGCACTAACAGTGCAGCAAGAGGGTAGATGTTTTCAGCATTTCCCTGCAAAAAGTGAGCTGGGCAGCCCATGCTGAGCAACACCCTGTGCAGATGCACATAAACAGGAATGAAAGATGCACAGGTACAAAGCACGCTTTTAACATGTTCACTTAATCTCAGTAAAATGCTTAGCCCAGGTAGGCTGTGCATCTAGCTCCCCAATCCCCCTCAGCAGCTCCCATACTCCATTTTTTGCTGCCTAAACTGCTGTCACGTGGCAGACACACGGCTTGATTCAGAAGAGCCTCACGCAGGGATGCAAGCCAGATCCACCCCACAGCATCCCTGGAGCTGCAGAAGGAGCAGAGCCCTGTACCAGGCTCTTTGCCTCCCACCCCTCAGATCTCTGGCTGCTCCAGAGCAGAGTGACATTGATCAGTCATGCGAGGAGGCTGAACTACCACATCGGGAACAAATTCAAACTGAGGACTTTAGTGTTGCCAAACCCCAACATTCAAAAATCATGAGTCAAACTCACAAAAATCATGGGACTGGCTCAAGAAACCTGGTTTTAACATAATTTTCATTGCCTGCTGTTTTCAAAAATTGGGGGTGCCTTTATAAGATGTTTTTGAGCTCTTCTACCAGGAGAGTTAAAATCTGGCTTGCTTATATTATTCCTTTTAGGCAGTTGATGTGCAGCAGAACAATCGGTTTACTTTACAAGTTGTTTAAATGCCTTTCCCATGGGCGGGGACTGCAGCTGGTGGCCAGGGGTGGCAGGGGCACGCCTGAAGTCCCTCAGCGCCGGGTGGTGCAGCAGAAACGCCCTGCTGCTCAACAGGGATCTGGCCACCTCCTCTGACAATCCCTAGCTATTGGGAAGCAAACCTAGAAGCCACAAAAATCAGGTGCTTTGTTTTGTGGGTCTGAGTCAGTGTTTCCTATCGTGCCGGGAGCCGCAGGCGCGGTGCTCTGTGAAACCTCCCGTCCCGTCCCGGCACATCCTCCCTCTGCTGCCTGCTGACCCCGTTCTCGCCATCGCCCGTCCCGGGCTGTTCCCACCCAGCCGAGCAGCTGACTTCCCCGGGAGGAAGAGGGAGCGACTACGGCTCTTCGCACACTTTGTGAGCTGGGCATCTGGTATTTTTCAAAACTCTGAAATATTTTAACTGAAAACTGTCTTTAAAAAAAAAAAAAAAGAAAAGAACACCCAAAACCCCAACCAAAAAAACAACACATAAAACCGGAAATGTTTCAATCTGAAATCCTTAATTAAAACCACACTCTTTAGTACATAAAGAAGGAAGTTAAAACAGAAATGTACTTTTGCACATTACAGACAGCATTATAATAAACACAGGGCTCTGCCAAGAAAGAGGCATTTTCGAGGCCAAAATAGATGCCTCCAGCTGCACTCGGATAATGTCAGAGGGCTCGTCTGCAGTGCCGAGTGTGGCTGCATTTGAACACAAGAGCGACCGACCAGGCTCGGCGGGCGCGGAGCGCGGCAATTACCGGCGCGGACTGCGAGCGCTGCAGCCAGGACCGCAACCACCGGGTCAGGGCTCCGCTGATTCCCACAGATCCCGGACCCGGGTCTTAATCTGCAAAACATTGGAAGGATCTGGCCCTGGCTCTCCCTGCTCCTCTGGGCTCAGCTGGAGGGACCCGGTTTGGCAGGAGCTCTCCCCGGCTAATCTTTGGGGGAATCTTGTACCAAAGCACACAGGGTGGAGTCTGAACCTGATTTTGGAGGCACAGATGAATGGCTGGAAAAGACCAGCATCGTTAGCATGATGTCCTGCACCAGGCAGCCTGGGACACACGTGGAGTGCACAAGTCAAACCCGGTCCCTTAGCAGGACAGATCAGCTATTTTATAAAGGTACCCACTGTCACCTTAAAATATGCTGCAGTTATGGGAATCAGCCTACCCCTGTGTGATATTCTGCAGTTATTTAGCATCTGTGGTCAAAACAGGCACCTGGCTTTGAGTCCAAACTTACCTGTTTTGGCTTTCTAGTGACTGGATCTTGCTATACTCTTGCCCTGCTAGGCTTTTGTTTCTTGTGGATAGCTCAAGATGAAGGTCAAGACTCCTCTAAACACATTTTCATTAAGCTGTATTTGTTGCAGGTCTTCAGCATCTTCACAATAATGCAAGATGTTCCAACTTCCAATCAATCCTTCAGCTCTTTGCTGTCCTACAAGCCTTACCAGCTCTGTCAACAAACCACTGCCATGTGGGGCATTTAGGATCTCATGAACCAATTGATTTGCTCTGAGAGGACAGGTCTGCTCAGTCTCCTTCTCCTCCTCACCAGCTGCAGAGCCAAAGCAGCCTTGTCTGCACATAAGTGCCAGGAGAACAAACAAGACACATTTAAACAACTACAGCAATTAGCCTCACACACGCTTCATGGAAAGATTGTTGGAGGGGAATGCTGATGTGAAATGATGTCACCTGCTCAGGAAACAGAAAAAGGAGATAGGAGGGTTGATCGGGGTTTTTTGTATGAATAATATTTTGGGGTTCAAAGAAAGGTGAGAAACAGACTCTGTGCATGTCTCCAGACACGAAGAAAAATAAAAGGAGCACAGAAAATGTCCCACAGAACTTCATTAATAAAAAAGAACATAGAGGACATCTATTTGAGTGTCTGACTAAAGCAGCTAAAATAACTGGAGTTGGTAGGAACTGGTAATTTAAATTACCATGTTATCTGCTAAAGACAGAGCAGAGCAGGTCCCAGACACTCCAAGCTGTTGGAATGTGTGAGGAAAACTTGCTCTGGAGAAGGGAAAGTAATAGGGGAGGGGATGTTTATTACTTGAATATTATTGATATAGAAAGTTGATTAATAGTCCAAAAATGGAAGTAAATTTGAATGCAAGTGGTTACAAAACCAAAAAGCCCAGCAATTTAAGGCAGTGAAGGAATAAGAAAAATGAATTAAAGATAATGTATTTCAAAAAAAGCAAATTTGAACAAATTCGGGGCACAGGTCAAGAGGATCTCTGGGGAAGGGAGTTTAAGACAGCATTTCCCAACCAGTGAGACATGGAGAGGCAACAGCTGTGCTGTGGGTCAGGGGAGAGAGCAGCAGAAACAACAGCAGGAAAATACCCTGCAAATATGTACAAATTCGAGGAAGAAAGAGGAAAATATCAATTGGTAACTCATTGCAAAAGAGTAAGCAACATATTCACATAGAAACAGCTCTTTTCTTTAGTTTTCATCGAGACAATTAACTGTGACATGACTGTTAGTTACATTAATCTGAACTGTGAAAGAGCAGCAGACCTGAAGAAGGGCAGAACAAATGAAAGACCACTTAGGAAACCTAAACCACAGAAGTGCTTAATAATCACTATGAAGTCTGTGTCAAATTGTTTTGGCAAATACAGAAGATTCATATGTATTCAATAAATGCCCTTTCTGCATTTTTCACCCAGAATTTTGCCACTATCAGCATGCTCTCTTACAATAATTCTGCATTTTACTGAAGTGGTTTTACTCCTGGTACCCTGGAAGTATATTTATTGCTTTACCCCCCTGGGCACAGATGCATCCCCAATACTCTGAGTTCGTTCAGTGGAGTGCAATGCAGGTATCACCTGAGCAGGTTCATTCTTTGAAGGTGAGCAGGGAGGAACAGGCATGACTCACAGTGATGTAAGCATCCAAAGAGCCTTGGGTGAACTCCCTTTAAGGTCCATACCTCTTTATATTCCTGGAAAATAACCCAGAGCCAGCCCAGTCCTGTGGATCAATGCTGCAGGTATATGGGCTTGGATGGGATGGATGTTAAATTTCACAGCAGTCACCCTGCAGGCACTGCTGCCACACAACTCCTCTGCACTGGCTGGCACATCCTTGGTCGCTGCAGTGATGGGGAGGGTGCTCACACAGCCTGCCAGGACAGCAGCTCCAAAGTGTCATCCACTAATGGTATCATGCCTAGAGGTGGCTGTGACAAAAACTAGGCAGAAGAGGCAGAGGAGAGCACAAATCCCTCGTGGTGTGTGGGACTCAGCTAAGCACACAGCACAAGGCTGTGCTGCGAGTTACTCCACTCATGAAATAGATTTAGATGTCAGATGTTGGCTCTTTCCATGAGCAGATCCTCTGCATGGCTTTTAATACATATGTGTACCCAACTGCTGAGTGACCTACAGCACTGCCCTCCCTCCTGCTCCCCTCGTACTACTGAAACACAAATCCTTCCACTGAAAATACATCAAACTCTGGAGCTAAAGAGTCATATTAAAATCGAGTATATGAGGTGCTGGTTTAAGCTAATGGTGTCATTGGCTTGCCTTCTGGGAGAGGGATCTGAGGTTTTTGCAATATACTTGTCAGACTTTTCAACTTACTCAGTTAAACAAATAACCACTGTTAAACCTCTGAAAGGGATTCTGCCCCAGCCAGAGGAGACAGCCTTCTGAGACAATTTTTGGGGATAAAGGTTGGTCTAAAAAAGCATAATTTCTCTGGGTTTAACTGACTATCTCACTGGTTAAGTAAATGGTTTTATTTCTGGATATGGCGTAATCTCTGCTGAAAAATAAATTAATGGAAAATATTAAAATCAACTTATTAAAATAAATCCCCCCTACACTTCTTGGCAGTCTCTAATTAAATAATTCTACCTGAAAATCCCATCAACTCACATTACTTATGGGCTATGCCCACTGGCTCCCACCTTTGGTAAATGGGAACCATGTGGTCAGCATTAGGAGAGGGAAGTGCAGGAAAAGGTGAGCGTGGTGAAAGGCAGATGGACACACCATGGCATGCTGGGGGAGATTAAAGGGAGACACCAAAGGAGGGATGAAAGCTTCTAACAGTGGAGAACAGGAAATTTTCTGTGTCTGAGGGAGGTTACGGGCTTGCTCTGATCAGGAAGGAAGGTGTTAGCAGATGGAAGAAAAGACTAAGTCTTGTCCTGAGAGGAAATGCTTCAAAAGCATTTATTTTCCAGATTAGCAATGACCTTGCTCCATTTACTGCTGAGACTGTGGATGTTGGAAGCCTCATCCTGCAAAATGTGGCTTGTTGTGCATTATTGTACAGCTGACAAATGCTCCATGTTCTGAACTGAGAAATATGCTCACAGCACTCAGAAATGACTCAACAGATCCTCACTCAGGTTTCAGGTCATCTCTTCAAACCCTCAGTCTGAAACTTTAGCATAAGGAATTCCTATTTTAAGAGAGGTGATAAGATAAAATTATAAAAACTCAAACCACAGACCAAGGGTTCCACATGATCTTGTGCTATGTCAGCACCAGGGGGACAAATAGGGCAAGCATCTGGACACCAGGAGGACAAGTTAGCCACTAGGATCACCTCCTGGAGAGAAAACAGAGACAGAGGGTGCCCAGGATGAAAGCAGCAAACTTGGGCAGCCTCAGTCTCTTCCTAGCAGCATTGACCAGATCTGGTGGTGATGTGCTGCTGTGCAACATAACAGCTTTGATCACAAAGACTGATGGCAATGAAGAAGCAGATATCTCTAGTGATTAAGGGAAGAATGTGAAATATTTTATGCACATGTGTGTAGAAACAGGCTCTATATTTCTAGAGCACTTTTGGCCATCCAATCAAGAAAGGCATAAAGGCAGCACTTGTGTTATAAGAAGTGGCAGCAGCAGGGAAAAATTTATTGAGCTGGTCTGTCAGGCCCTAGTTGATCATAATTTCTTTCAGGTGAATTGTACTGGTACTCCAGTGCTGACAAGTCCTGGGATGGCAAAGACAACAAGAGCCCACAACTACCAGAAAATCTGGAAAACCTCATTAGCTTTCTGATGGCTCTTCACTCAAGTACAATCTAAGCACCACAAAGACATAGCAGAAGGGCAACCCAGGCTCCACAGTGCCCTGAAGGAGCTTTGGAAATGGTGTTGACAACCGTGCACCAGGAAAACATGGGACATTGCATGAGACATTGCATGGGACGTTGCATGGGACATTGCATGGGACGTTGCATGGGACATTGCATGGGACATTGCGTGAGTGCTGGGTTTTAACCACTGTGTTTCCTGTGTGTTCCATTTCCTGACACAAGAGGTGCTGCAAGTCCTATTAGTGATGATTTCCCACTTCTCAAAGGATGGAGATCTGCAAAGTTTCCCCAGCCTCCAATGGCTCCTTCCCAAGGACAGACTCACTAGGAGGTGCAAGCTATTGGCAGCTCAAGGGCCCAGAGGAGCTGTTGACCGTGTTTAGGCCATGATCCAGAAGACTTGATTTCATCCAGCATAAGTGGAGCTGTTTTATTTATTCTAATAGTCTGATGGTGAGGGAGGAGTGCTCCCTGGCTGCCCAGGCCAGCCCTGTTCCAGGCAAGAGGTCCAACAGACAGCCCTTCTCCAGAAAACACTGCTCACAGGGACAAGGCACCCATCCTCATGTGCCACCCAGAAGCAAAGTTTCAGCAGACTCATGCTGCCTCCCAAGAGACATTTCATCTTCTCTTAGACCTGCTGTCTGACATTCTATGTCTTTGCCAGCCGGGTGAGCCCATGCGATTGCTCCACATCATGCTGGAGGACTGTTTGAGCATCCCTTCTCCAGAAGTGGCCAAGAGGAGATACCTGGAGAAGAGCACAGGAAGGACAACCACAGCATGGTTGGCCTCCAAGAATTAGGGGCACAGGGCAGCAAGGATACAAGGCACCAGGAGCCTTGCTTCCCAAATAAAAGCAACAGTAGGAGCCAGGATACAATGACAGCCCCGGGACATCACATGCGCCATGACTATGATGAAACTCAGCTCAGAGTAACCTGCTGTGCCACCCAAAGGTCTGAAAGCAAGATGTCCTAGCTCACATAAAACAGTGAGAGTTTGCTGAACCCTCAGAAAAGACTCAAGCCAAATTACAAATAAAGATCCAAGAAGACTTGACACAATACTGAGGCAATGACTAGAGAAATGACTTATGAAGTGTACAGCGAATGCCTGCAGGGCTGACCAAATGGAGGAGAAGCTTTTAAGAGCTGCAGAAGCTTTCCAAAGGAACAGAATCTGAGGAGTGCCAATTTGTGTCAAAGATTTTCCATCTGCACACAAATAAATAAATAATAAAGATGGAAGCAGACAGGGAGAAATCTGTGTTGTCCATCACAGAGCCCTATGTGGGTGTAGCTCCTCCGCGCAGTCTGCGCTGAACTCCAGCGAGACTGAAGTGCTGCAGATGGCCAGCAGTAGTCATCTGCGTGGGGCTGAGTTACACTTCACAGGTCCAATTCTGCCTCTGAAACGAATACTGTGTCCTCTACACCTCCAAGGTGCTCTCCAGACCTGCTCAGCATTGATCTGCCACAGAGGGAGCAACAGTGTCCCTCAGGCAGACAATGGTTTGGGAGTCCAGTGAGAACAAAGGAGCAAGGAAGATGTGAGACAATAAGAAGAAGGGGAAAGAAATAATTTTCCATGGCCAAGCCACGATATCCCAGCTCCCATTAACTCCCACTCCCGCTCTCCACAGCACCTCAGCATAAGGACAGCAGCCTTGCCACCCACCAACAAATCCGTGGAGGGAGCAGAGAGGGAGACATGGCAGGCAAAGACGGGACAAAGGCAAGCCAAAGAGTGCGGGAGGGAAAAAATATTTTGGGGTTTATTTTTCACACAGGATTCACAACATTCCTCAGAAAATTTAATTTTGCTGTCCTGTTCTTGTTTGCTAACCAGAACCAATTTAATTTTAAAACAACACGCAGAGCCAACAGGGGAAAAAATATTTTGCAATGGCTCTTCGCTCCCACTTGGAAGGGCGAGCACGGCTTAACTCGTTCGGCTCTCGCAGTCACAGCACCAGCTCGTGGGGAGCTGACCCAAGAAGCCTCTGCCCGGGAGGAAGAGGGAACTCACTGGTGCCCGTAAACGATAGAATAAAAATGGGGTTTTTTGAGCAACTTGACAGGTCCCACTCTGCACATCTGTGGGGGCTGGAGGTGGTGGGAGCAGGGAGCAATTTGTCGCATGGAACATCTTCCTGTAGCCCTGTCTCTCCACTTGACAGCTCACTCCAAGGTTTGTAGAAAAAAAATGGTTTGTTGCTGCATTTAACAAAGAGCAGAAAGCTCCTATTCCTCTTCCACTACCAAGAGCTTGCACATTTCTCATATCAGCATGTGAGTCTTCTGTGGTTTTATGCCTTGTTGTGACAGTTTGGTAAACAAGCTGATAAAAATCAAGAGCTTTCAAAGGCAAGGTTAACACACTCGTGTGCGACCTGGCTTGTCGGAGAACACCAGAAACTCCAAACACGTTGCTTCTGCTTACCATCTGCATGAGCTTATTCAGACTAAAATAACAAAGTGTGTTTCCTGATCTCCATCAACGTAAATAGAGCCATTAAACTGCAAGGCTGTTTACATTCTGGGAAATAGTCATTGCATTCATCCTGATTGCTCCTCATCCTGCAGCCCCAGCGTCCCCACACTGTGCTAGCTGTGGCTCTGCTGCAGCTCACAACCCCACTGACCACCAGCTAACACCAGGCACCGGGACCCACCACGTCTGTGCCACAAAACCAACGGAAACCCCTTTGCAAATATTGTATGCTGGTGTCCAAATTTGGCTTTGTAACTTAGAAACAAGGACACACTTGAAGGATCCAGCTCTCCCAGTTGTAATATCTGGCAGGCATAGAAGTGGGAACATTCACATTTTATAAAAGGAGATCTTTTGGTAGGTAAAATCATAAACATTAGAGCAGAAAAAAACCCCTGGAGCTTGCCAGTGGTGTGCTTACAATAGCTCTGTCTTCTGCGTCATGCAAGGACCAACCATCCAACACAAGTACGTAGAGATAGCCCGGCCCCCATCCCAGAGGATTCATGCCCTGGAAGAGGAGGGGATGGTGCCATCTGTAAGCTGTTCATCCCAGAACATTGCAGCCACACACTGCGCTCTCTTGGCCGAGGCACCCCATCTGCTCCCACAGGAGGGCTGAGAGCAACACTGCCCAGCCCCGTGGGGTCTGACCACACCAGTCAGCACCTCTGCACCCATGAGGGCACAGGGCTCCCGAGTGCTGGCAGGGACATTCACACAGTTCCTGGGAACATGTGCTGTTCTGGGTGCTGGCCTGCACTGCCAGACTCCTTACAGCCCTCATAGGTGTTCCCTGTTACTGTGGGAGACTGTGGTCTTTTGTTGGCCTAGCTTCACCTGCTGAATTGTCAGGAATGAGAATTCCACATTTGGAAATAATAACAAAAGGATAAAACTGGGCAAAGAATGATGCAGGCCAGGTCACACATTCCCATTTTATTAGACTCAAACCCTCCTGAAAGAATTTCCTTGTATCTGCGTGTGATAGCTAAGTGCAAATATTTTCTAGAGGACATTCTGTTTCACAAAATGGAGGGGCTCTGTTTCTGTGTGGGTTACATCATAAATTATCCATTATAAGTGTGGCAGATTTTGCTCTCTGCGTAACAGCTCTGGACCTGCCCTTGTGGCTCTGCTCGGTGAGCCAGCTCCGCAGCTCCACAGATCCATCACAAGCATTCCCTTCGGCAGGGCCAGAGTCTCTGTGTTACCACTCTTCACAGCTCCTGTCCTTGTCTCAGTCCCAGATGAAAATATCCTTCTCCTCTTTTGCATATGGCTCTTCCCTACCCTCTCCCTCTGCTTGCAGTTAACTCACTGGAGCATTTGTGAACCAGAACGAAAGCTAACATGGAAGATAAAAGGTCAGTCCCATTCCCCACTGTCCCGACGGGGGTGATGCCACTCTGCCCAGCCTTGTGCCAAGTGGCAGTGTGCAGCAGGAAGCCCACGGAGCGTGGACAAGGCTAAGGAAGAAAGGAGTGCAGCGCATTTGCTGTAGCTGCTGATGCTCTGCCAATCATGTCACACGTGACCATTTAACAGCGGGCTCGTGAAACCCAGCACATCAGCATTCGCTTTTACCTTGACTTCCAAGGCAGCTGTGCCATGCAGGCACTGTTTGTAAAAGAGTGAAGCAATCAGAGAGGTGGGATACACTGCGGGAATGGCATGGCCCTGGGCAGAGCCAGTATGTCCAAGGGAGCAATCCTGCCTTGATTCTGAGCTGTTAATCACATTCCAGGAACCATTGCAGGTTCTAGAGTTACACACCCGCTGGGAGACAGGCTTTCATCACAGACCTGTAATTAAAGGGAGATGTCAATGTTGCATGTTAATAACTTGGAACATCAGTTATCCTTGGAACATCAGTTACCCTGGGAGTTCAGCAAATTTAAAAATGTAAGTATTTTGATAGTGCTCATCAGTGAGCATACCAACTTTAACTCCAAATAAATCAAGAAGGCTTGGTGTTTTTGTGCCAAGGTATTTCTGCAGAAATAGAAAGTACCTCAGTGTAAGCACAGAAAGTCTCAGCCACAAACCAGGCAGGCACAGCACGTCAGCACGGAGCACCTTACATCTGTCTCTCTGCATCTAAAACAGTTAAAGAATTACTCAGTACTTTGCACAATAAACTCTAAATATCATTACAACCCCTCAGGTTTGCTTCGTGGGGAATATAGAGTGAAAAAAAGATGCCTGTGGCTAGACGGTGTGTTTTAATCATGTGCAGCCCGTTCCATTTGAGGTGTATGTATCAAGTATCTGTCCAAACAGGAAGGACGCACACACGGGATCATCAGAACAGCTGAAACTCACGCACTTGAGAAGGAAAACATCTCCCAGTTGTGCGTGGGTTGGCTCTGAGGATCAGGAAATACACAGAAGACAATGCCCAGGGACAGGGCGATCTCGGCCATGGGACGTGCCTGGGCACGCTGCAGGGCTGTCCCTGAAGAGCAGGCCACTTTGGGTCAGGGATGGAGAGAGCACCATCCCATGCACAGGCTCAGACCTGCTCAGGAGACACCTAACCCAGATGGGAGAGGTGAAAGCAGCAGCCACGAGCTGTTCTGCAGTGCGTGGCAATGTTTCATTGTCAAAAAGGCTGTGCTGGCCAGAAATGTTACTACATTATTCAGCATTAAAAAACATTTTCCACTTAAGAACAGACACAAGTTTGAAGCCAGTGTAAAAGCACCCTCTCAATCAGTAGTAACAATGGCATCATTCAGCTCTGCTGATGCTTCAGGAGAGATCAGTACTTCTGCCTGTATGGTTTCAATAAAAGCAGCCAAACAATCCCAGTATGGGCTCTCTAGAAAGCCCTGTGGAGGGCTGTGCACTCGAAAAAGGAGCACGGGATTCATGGCAGTTGAGGTGGTACTTGTGTGAACGCAGCTGCCCTGGGATAAAGATGTTCCCGGCATAAGCTGAAGCAGTAAGAGCTGCAGACAGACAAGCCTCTGGAGAGACAGAAGAGAATTATGGAGTGTTGAGCTAATTAGGTTCACAGCCTTAATTATTGGAGCACTACAGCTGATAATGCAAAACCAGCCTTGTAAACAAGCTTCTATTTTCAGCCACTCATGCCAACAACTTTCTTCTGAAAGCATCTGCTGCACAATTCAGACTTGTCACATCCCAAGGGCACGTTCTGGAGAGTGTAAAGAGGTGCTCTGAAGCCCTATAATTCAGGTAATTAGAGCAAAAGAGATCCTGACAATTGCCATTTTTTAAACAAATAATGAAAACATGATGGAACATTTCAAACTCATATGTGGGCTGGAACACGCATGGCTTAAATGCTGCCTGAAAAAACCCAAAACCATGGGAATTCAGTCTTATAAATGGCTTGCAAACCTTCAGCTTCTCTTCAGAGCATCCTCCCCAAGATCAGAGGAACAGGTCACACACAGACTGTCTGCTAAACCCAGGAGAATGTGGATGGAGTCACAGCCTCCACCTTAACTGGTCCCATCTTTCTGCCCACACTAAAAGTTTGTAGAGGCTCTGAAGGAGGAGGAACCATCAAATCACCTTGTCTGACCTCCTGTGCATCACACACTATAGCATTTCACTCACTTATACATGTGCTGAGCCAAATAGCTCAAATTTGGCTGAACCATAGTTTCTATAAAGGCAGCCAGACTGAATATAAAGCATTACAAGACAAAGAGAAACCACCTTTTTTTTTTTTTTTTTAACTTAGGTAGTTTATGTAGCTGGCTAAATATTTCTGTCCCAGTCCTAACTGGAATTCTTTGGATTTGGCTTCCAGATCCTGACTCTTGTTCTGCCTCTAGTCATTAGATCAAGAAACCTTTCAGTAGGTTATGTGGTTTTTTCATGAGACCACACAAATCAATCCACATTTTAGTAGTTTTTTTGATACACTGAACTGCCCAAGTTTGTGAAGGCTCCTTCACAGAAAGGACCCAACATCTCTTGGTACCCAGTGGAGTTCCCTCCACTCCACCACCTTCCCCCATCCAGGTGAAACAGCAAGTTGAGTGAGTATCACTCACAGTTCAGTATCAGTCTCAAATGGAGCATGGTGAGCCCAGAGAAGAAGTAAAGAGTAAAGACAAATCTCAGTGATGAGGGAAAAGCAGGGGAGCTTGGAGATTGCACCAAACTCTGTCCTGTAGAGGGCCTAAACTTCCAGTTACAGCAACACCCAAAGAGTCATTCGTGTTCACACATCAGTGCAGAGAAAATGGTCCTTGAAAAAACCTCAATCCACACAAAGCTCAGAAAAGGTCATCACATCATCGAGGCTGTTGTCCCACAGAGCCAAATGTCCCTCCTAGAGCCACCTTCACTGAATTCAGAAATTTGAATTTACTCAATAGCAAAAAGCATCAGATTTTAACTTAAATGGAAAACAAATGATCCACTTTTATATTGCTGCCCACTCAGTGAAGCATTAAATGTTTCCTGGGATGGGGTGAAAGCAATGATGTAAGGTTTTGGGAGCCTCAGACATGGGGCAGCTGGAATAACTGGACTATCATGAGCTGTCAACATGTGAACAAAGATATCAACTATGAGATGAGATTCTTGGGCATTTAAATACACACTTCACAATTCCCAGAGCAGACAGTGATTTATGACTCACCCAATTATCCCCGTCTCATGATGGCGTGCAGCAGAAACATTAATGAGGGAACCAGGGCTAAGGGGAGACAAAAATAAACAGATTTCCACATGGACAGGCATGATATGATATGGCACTCCTGATATTCCAGTGCCCACCCAGGGGAACGTGGCTGGGTAAATGAGGGAAAGAAGGTAGAAGAGGACCAGGTCACGTATTTCTGCTGTGAGTAGCAGCTGGAAGAACGGGAGAAGCCAGGCTGCTGCACTTCACTCCTGGGAGAGTGGCAGTCACTGACAAATCAAGCTCAGATCCCCAAGATACTGCAAACTTCAGGGCAAACCTGCTTTTAAAATGATGATGCATTTTGTTATTTCATACCGTCACCCCACCATTGTAAACACATAGGGTTAGGCCGGTTAATGAAATAATTTGTCACTTAAGCCCTGCTTAGTGCTAAACCTGAGCTCAAAGCTCTTCACCACTAACCCCACCCACACTACATCCCAGAGAAGTCATGTCAGATGAGCTGCAAGCACACTGCTCTGTCCATCCTGCACAGAAACTTGTCCCTGCCAAGGCCACACCCCATTGATAACTGTGTCATTATCATTTCTGTGCATCTTTTATCTGACAGCACTTTCCAACTTAACTCTGGCCAACCCCCCACTTAATTGCAAGGACTTAGTCATTAAGAAAGTAACATGAATTGGCAGATTATGAGAAACATCTTTCCTGGAAGAGATTAGCCTGAGTTGCTTAATAAATAACATGATAGCAGAGAAGGTGTTTAAGATTCGGGGGTCATCAGGTGCTCGTTACCATCACAAAAGCTTTTACAGGTTCTCTTGGACTTCCTAAAGAAGCCACTTAAGAAACAGGTATGAAATCAGTAAGTCACAAAATAGCAGAGCTGTGTGCCTTCCTCGTTTCAAACCAGAGGGCAAGCACCATGAAATAAAAGAGATTCAGGGCTTGTTTTATGTGCATTTCTTATGCAGAGTGCAGGTGAGGATCATGGATGGAGCAGACCCTGGGGTCCCTGGCACAGTTCTTCCTCAGCAGCATAGGGAGGCACTTTGGACACAAAGAAGTGATTTCAAAAACATCAGTATCAGCGGGGACAGAACACCAATTTTAATTTCAACCATGACTTTTAACTAAAGGAAGCACTAATGTTACAACGAAAACATGCAGCCAAAGCACAGAAGGTGTCTGCCTCCATACTGCTTGAACAGAAACTTCCTTCAGACACCAGGAGGCACCAGCATCCTGACAGGGATGAACTCCTGTGGGTGATGCTCACAGTGCACATACAGATACCTAGGAATTAGCTTTCTCCAGCTGAGCAAGCACAGCTTTTTCCTAAGCATGAGGTTTGCACTTGCATCTAGCCTCCCGTATCCCTTCATTTTCTCCCAGGCTTTCTAGTGTATGAATATCTCCACTAGCCATCATTTTTTTTGCCCTCTATAATGCTGCCAAAGACTTGTACCTGTCTGTCACTCATTAAGTTACTTGGAGTAAAACCTTGCTTTTTCTCCTCAGAATATGATACCCCCCCTGCCCCCACCACATGTGTATGATAATCCAGGGGAACTGGAGCAGCTCCCATGTGCCCAAGCAGCCTCTAGCCATCACTGCAACCATCAGCCCCAAGACTCCTCTTCCTATTATCCCAGACACCATCACACCTGAACTGCCCTGGGAGGAACACTCTTTTGCATATGATGCCCAGCTTATTTCTGAGCATATAAAGTTTCCTGTCTGCCTCTAGTTAGCTTCACTCTGAGACACTTGGATGCTGAGCAAGCGAAGCCTGCACATCTGCTGGGGTGAGAGATGCACTGTGGCAGCTAAACCCCCAGGGAGCACACAGTCTGTTTGTCTTCTCTTGCAGCAAGTTGAAGTGAGGACATGCCATAACACCTAGTGCTATTCTCCTCCTCATCTCTTCCACCACCCTGTTCATTCAGGGAGAGAAAACCCCTCCCAAGGACAGAAATCCATGGGAGCTCAAGTGCCAGCCCTAACACAGGCTGCATTTAACATTCTGTTCATGGATTCTGTCAGTGGGAGCAGGAGTCCCTCAGTGCCCGAGGAGGGGGCTACCAGAGAGCTGTGCTGCCATGTCAAGAGCAGATAATCCAAAGAGCAGGAAACCAAAGAGTACTGAAACAGCTGGCACTGAATTACGGTGCCAGAGGCTCTCTGCCCTCAGAAGTCACTTTGGGGAACACGTGCCAGGGAGGGGTCCCCATCCCCAGGCACCTCTGAGCTTCACAGCCATGCAGACAGGCAGGAGGCAGCACTGATGCCACTGTGTGCCAAAGCACGTGGCACTGCTCCAAGCCTACAAAAGCCACCAGCATGGATCTGCTCTCCAAGGTCTCAGTAAGCATTTCTGCAAAGCATAAACTCCTTAAACCTCATGTTTCTGGAACTTAAATCTGCCATTTTAAAGCAGCTTAAATGTGATGCGAACACTAATAAAAAGACCATCCACCAGCTCTGCTGCTGCAAAACAGCTGGCTTTGAAGCTGACTAATTCACTTAGCAGAAGCTCAGCCTTGCTGTGCTCTTGAGCAAGGACAGAGGGACTGCAGGAGCACCACTAACAGCAAAACCTATCTAGGTTGTCTCCATAAACTGCTCAGGGAACTAACAAATTCAACAAGGAGAAAAGCACATGTACTTTCCTGCTGCAAAGGCAATGTGAGCAGCCCAAGTGCATGAGGTAACTCACACATGAGCTTTTTAAAGCAGTGGCTGTGACCATTTCTGGGGTTTGGGACGTGATTGCCCCAAGGAACAGATGGCTGCGTGACACGCAGCCCTTCGCTGGGATTCACGCTCTCTAGAACGCACTGAAGCTTTCATTGTATTTTCACTGTTTCAGGGATGGGCAATTTTATGGACACTAATAACACTCAGAGTTAAGTAAGATATGCCTATAAAAAGGTAATCAAATATCATGCATGAATCAAAAAACCACTAGTGCTTCATTCAAAGAAGGCTGAGGAAATGGCAAAATAATTATCTTTGGAAGAAAGGAGGAGATGAACTTAAATATTAGCAATTAGCAGTATGTGCTTACACATCAAGAAACCTTACATCAGTAAATCAAACAAGGGCTGGTGCTTGGGGAGATGGGCACAGCTGGCTCAGAGGTGGGCTTCTGCTGGGGCTAAGATGACCTGTGTCCAGATTAGAGGGTAGAAATGCAAGAGAGGATGGATATGACCTAAATTAGGCATCATCACCTTGGTGATGGGGGCATTCCTGCATTGATACAGCACAGGATTAAATTCTGCAGCTACACAGTCCTGGGCTGAGGAGAGAAAATCACATCAAGGAGGAGACTGGAGGGCAGGAGCAGGGAGGAGACACAGCTGAAGGCTGGCTGTGCTGTGCTCCCAACAGATTCCTGCTGATCTTCTGCCACAGCCACCCCGTGTCTGTGGGGGGTGTGGGTGGTGACAGCAGCACTGCTTGCTCCCAGCCAGGAGCCTGTCTGCCCCTGCCCTGCTGTAAGGTCAGCAGGATGCTGTGGGACAAGGCACCTGCAGGCACAGCCACCAAACACCTTCTGGTTGTGTGGGATTGGTGTGCACAATGCCCATCAGGTGGTTTTTACTGAAGAGTTTTCCTGAAAGGCTAGTGAGCCTCCAGCACCATCAGAGGAACACACCCCTGGTCTGCCCAGCTCAACAGAAACAATGACTGAGGGTTCGTTTGTGGAGTAAGCTCCACATCCTGCTGCTGCCCTAAACCACCCTCCTGGTTCTCAGTGAGGAGAAAGCAGGCTAAGGATGTGGCTGTGGCAGGGTGTGTTGCTGCAGTCAGGATGCATTTCTGCACCCCATGTGGTGACACTGGGGTCCTCTTGCAATTGCGCGTTTTTCTGCACTGCACTGGCCCCTTGGGATCCTGGGCTGGCAGTGGAAGGGAAGAGATGCTACAGCACTTGTCAGAAAAGATTTCCAGATACAGACTTTGATCACAGGGAAGAAAGGGCAGGTTGGGACATTTATGCAGGAAACAAATCCCCAAGAACCACCTCGTTGCAGTGTAAGGAACAGTCTTTTCTCCCTCTGAGCTCCACACAGATTGCTGGGGAAAAAGACCCAAAAACTAACTCCCAGAAAAAGCAAAAACTCTGGCAAATTATATGTAAGAGCATAATAAAGCAAATCAAAAAGATTTTAAGAAACAACTTACTAAAGCCTTTAAAACTAATAAAAGCTTTTTTCAAACACATCAAAAGGAGGAAGGCTGCCAGAGAGTCTGCAGAGCCAGAAGATGGCTGAGGCAAAAAGATAAGACGACAGCAGAAAAGTTAAATTAATTCTTGGCATGTGTACGAAACAGCTTGAGAAGGTTCCCACAGCAGAGCCTTGCTTTATGTGGGATGAGCCAGAGGAATGTCTCCAGAGGCAGCACCAGCCACTGAGGTACAGAGACAGGGCTGGTGGAGCAGAGCAGGACAGGGGAGCTTTGGTCACTGCTCCTCACAGCAAAGGGAACACCAGCGCCAGGAAATCACAAGGTGGAAATATCAACTCATGCAGCCAGTGCAGCTTCCTCCCACCATATGTAATCAGGCAGAAGAGCTCATTACCAGAAGGGCTTTGAGGGGGGTACAAGGCTGGATGGATTCCCTGGACTCTGAGATGAAGGAGTGGGAAGAAATGCACCTTCAGCTTTAGGTGATAGTCTGGCAATTCCACAATTCTGCCCAGGCTCTCTGCTTAAGGCAAGAGATGTAGGACATCCCTCTGAGGGACAGAGAAGCAGATCCTAGAAGGAGAGAAGGCTGAAAGTGGACACCCAAATGAGACTTGCCATGACCCTCATTATTGCTTTAAGGTTGTTATTTGGGAAAACATCCCAGTAATTAGGATTTAGAGTGCAACTTATAAGGATGCAATGGAAAGAGAGAGTGTGCTGCAAAACAGGCCAGTCTTTTAGGGGTTCACAAAAATTTTCTTCGTGGGTGCTAGAGAGGTCGAGGTCTGTGCCTACAACCACACTGGAAATGCTTGGTCATAACCAAACCTGAACCACCAGCAGCTGGGCAACACATCAATTTGAGTTCCTGGCTGCTCCCAGCACAAATTTCATCTGATTTGGTACCAGGCATACTCTGCCACCATCACTCACAGGGCTGTGAAGACAGAGCACAGATGATGATGAAATTAGGACCAGGGTGCTTATCTGAGCAACACTTCCTTGGCCTCACACGGGGCCTCTCAGGAGAGCCTGCTGCAGTGCTGTCTGTGACAGGGCTGTATCAGCAAGGTTCATATTGTTTTCATGCAGAGAAAAAGAACACAAATACAGGAGTGGTGGGAAAACTGGGTGTCAGAGGTGGAAATGCATAGGCTAAGGAGAGGTGTAATTTTATAACTGGACTTTTTTTTTTTTTAATATCTGGACTGCTCTGAGCACTGCATAAGCCCCTTCCTCCCAACACCTGCTTGCCTGCTGCATTTTCCAGCCTCAGTTTTTTCACCACTGAACCTTCACGATGGGTCAGAGGCAAGTCCTGATCCATTTCTCAAACTTACAGAATTGGATTTGGCCTACCAGGGCACGCGGAGCCTCCTGGATGAGAGGGTTCTGCACAGCCACCATGGTCCCCTGACACCTGCAAGACACCTGGCACCTAAGGGAACTCTGTAGACAAAAACCCAGGAAGCCAAACACCTGGAGGTTGGTATCTTCTATATTTGAGCCTAATTGCCACACACAGCACACTGGAAAATTTCAACATTTCACCAAAATAAAGAGCTTACAGATTATATGTTCACATATTTAGTTTGAAAAAAATAATCAAGTCTCACTTTCTTATTCACTTTGATTTCCTTGGGACAGGAAATGCAGGCTTTCAATCTGGCTGTAGCAAGGGGAAATTTGCAGATGAATGGAAGATGGCTTTGCTCCTAGAAATGCTGGCATAATGACTCTGTAGAGAGATACCAAAGAACTTCAAGCTATTCAATTAATTCTAGTGACAGATAGCATGCCAATCAACTCTTAAGCACTGGAATACGTCAAAAAGACTTTTTTTTTTTAATTATACATTGCATTTTAATTTATCAAAGCCAGGGCAGTTTTTAGAGACAGAATGAAGCAAGACAAATGTATTCACTAGAAATAAGCCTCCTTTTTATACATACATACAGTGAAGGCAGTTAATCATTGGAACAATTTATCTGCATTGTGGATGATTCTCCATCACATGTTATCTTTTTAAGGCAAGAATAGAGAATTTTATTAAAATCTGCTCCAGTTCAACCAGAAGCTGTGAGTTTAAAGGAGAAATTTCTAAATAAGATTTTTTGTCCAATGTTATTATGCAAAACAGACAAGATTATTATATTAATGCATCCTGACCTTAGCAGTCAAGATTGATTGTAATGAGAGAGGTTTCCCATTAAAATAAATTATATTAAGGGCATTAAATTGTATTTCTTTGAACCACTCTGAATTTTTTTGCTTTGATATAGATATTCTTATTCAGGCAGTGTTTATTTAGATATCAAAAGGTACTAAAACTAATCATGGAACTTTCATTAATATATATTTAATATACCACAATAGACTTACTGAAGCACGTAAAATATCTGAAGTATATTAGAAGTTTAAAACCTTGTAAAACTATGGATTACTAACCCAGTGCTATGAATGCATTTGGGGATTTAATGGGATGTTGGAGGATATTAATTTCCACCCCCTCTCCATCACAGCAGCAGGGTGAAGGGAAAGCTCCTCCAGTCCCTCTAGCAACAGAAACAACTTACTAGAGCACAATAATGAATTTCTGCTGGGCTTGCTCAGGTCTGGATGCATGAAGGTCCTTCTCCTCTGGTTCACACATGTCCTCCACTAATACAAACAACCACTGATGAGAAGGAACACTGAACTTTGAGTCAGAACTAAAATAGGTAGAATAGTCAAATATTAAATTAAACAGAGCTCCGGATCAAACTTTTCCACATTAGATTGAGCTCCAGCCCGTGCACACCACTCAACCTCTTTTAGACAACACAATCAGATCTGATTCATATTCCAGCTAAGGATCAGCTCTTAATTCCCTTAAACGAAATCCAGACGCAAGGTGCCACATGTTCCTAGGCTTTGTGGATTCTTAAATATTTTCCTTCTCCATGTACACGCTCGGGACACCTGAGCGCGCACCACCCCGGGGCAGGCAGACACACAAAGGTGGCTCTTGGCCAGGCCTGCTCCTCTGCAGCGAGACACTGCAAGACTCTGCCTAGCTCTTGCTCAGCTAAAAGGTGCTGCTATTTGAACTGGCCATGAACAGCCCAAAAAGGACCATGAAAGATCAGACATTTCCCACAGAAGCCACACTCTCATGTGGACTCTCATGCTCCCAGGTGTGCTTCCACCCCAGCTGTGTTGCAACACCTTACATCTATGCATGGCCACGGCTTTGGTAATGTAAAACTGCCCAGCATCCAAGGGAAATGCATATTTTTTTCAATCAATCAATCTACAGATGAATGTTCTAGTGATTCAGTCCGGCTGTTTTATAATCAAAGCTTTTTATCTTTGAATATGTAAAGCAATAGAGCTGGCTGGTGAAGAGCTATCAATTTACGCTGTTTTCTTAATTTCCAAGCCCTTTCAGTAGTTTGTTTCTGTGTTGAGCAAGGAAGAAAGAATAAAACCTGGACTAGTCCAGATCAGTAACTTCAGTTTTTCACATCACCCTCATCCTAATGGTGGGGAGGGCAGCACATCCTCACCCACTGATCTCCCTTCTTCTCAGCTGTCTTCATTAACAAACACATGCCACAGGAAATCAACAATGGATATGTGCTTGTTTGCAAACCCTCTAAATTAAATTGGAATGGAAGGAATGAAATGAGTTAATGAAACTATTGAACAACACTGGACTTGGCCCTTGAGGCTTTCTGCATGATTTATCTTCCCAGTTTGACAGAGAACTAGCTGTATTTATTTCTTTGAATATAATTTTTTCACCTATTTTGTAATTATTTCATCCAAACCAATGTCCTTGGTTTGCTTTATAGACAAGTACTACCTCACATCAAAACATATCAGAGCTACTATTACCTTCCTAAATCAATGGCTGTCAAAAAAGGAAAACAAATTTGTTCTTGACCAGCCTAGGTTAAACCAATGTTTCTTGTCATCTTATCATCCTGGAAGTGTTTTTAAATTGGTTCATAATTTGTTCTACTGTCTTCCTCATTATCAAAGTGAAAATGACTGGTTTATAGTCACCCATGTCTCCCATCTTAGAGAAGAAGGATTATGCTTGTTGTGCTCTTTTTGCCAGGGCACAACCTGTCCTCTGTGGACTGCTGAATGTGGATTAATTATCTACATACTCTTCAAAACTGACCCTTTGATATCAAGGGCACAGGAGACCTGTGGAAGCAGTTTCTGGATAAGCAATTTCACTGTCACCATCGGGTGCCACCATGAGCAGAGCCAGAACAGTGCCAGCAATGACAGTGTGGCTTCAGGCTAAGGGTCTGCAAGTGTGGGCTCACCAGCAGTTGTTTACATGTGTTTGTCTGAAGTTAGGAAAAAAAAATAAAAGAAGGAAAAAGGAAAGAACAAGAGAAAATGAGCATTTTAATTTCCCAATAAAATCTATGGCACAGTATGAGTCATTGTTTACTTTTTTACACTAGTTGGAAAGTCCTTCTGGTTTTAATAACTAATACTGCTGAGTTCAATAAAAAGCATTTAATTTAATTTAATCCAAATCCTGATTAATGCCAGCTTCCCCTGGAATTTTATCTTTGTTTTAATTTGAGTCACTTTGTTAAGGGGAAAAAAAGACAGAAGGGGTAGAAGTCAATTAGTTTCTGTGCCTGTTTCTGGGCAAAACACTGGAAAATAGAAGATTGACAGGTATGGTCTGAAAGTCTATTTTCCCCCATTCCTTGGGCTGACTTTCCCCTAAGAATGTTATGTTTGCTTAGTCTTAAAAAAGGAAGCTTAACAGCTCACAGCTCAGTTTGGAAAATAAAATATTCCAGGGCCAATTAGGATCAGATTTCTTTGCTGGAAGTATATTGCTTTTAATGTGTTAATATTCAAGAGATATGCTACTGTTTAATTGGACACAGAGAGCCCTTAAAGCTTGAGAGCTTTAACATGAAAACAGCCAGCCTCAGTCATGGGCTCTGGAGTGGCTACAGAAGGAAATAATCTGTGATAAAACCTCTGATAAGAGGTTTTCATCCTTTCCCTACAATTGTCTGCACGTATGTTTATTCAGATTCGTATCTTATACAAATAACCAGGGCTAACAGATTTTTTTAGGCTGGAAGGTTGAACATTGAAAAATCTAGGGTAGACAAGCTGCTGATACTGGAGTTCAACACCCTCTGTGGCTGCGGGGGGATTGGCTCTGCCCAGCATCACACAGGAATCCTGTGACAGCGCCAGGGTTAGGATCCAGTTCTCCCACATCCCTCACCAGTGCCTTAACTACAAGTAAACATTCCCTCTCTCTTGCAGTTCTCTATCTTATTCTGTGCAAGGAGTAAGCCAAGGTCCTGCCAAGCCAATAGTTTTTAATTACATGATCACATACTCTTGTAATGCATATATGCAAGGGAACTGAATTAAGGCTGCATGGGCCTGGGTATTTTCTAACTTTTGTATGACTAATTTCTGCAGCTTTTCAGGGAAGGTTTTGGATATGTTGTCTATGATTACCTTTCATTACAGTAACAAGTGAAATAGAAATGAAATTATGCAAACACACAGAACTACTTGCAAAAGTCTGCAGCAGAACTGTAACTCAGAATCTGAAAGGAGCAACATCAGCCTCCATCTCTTTAGCAAACAGAGCAACTTCTGGAAGCATTAATTACATAACAGGCACTTGACTACACATGGGCTTTAGGTGTTTTTTTCCCTTCCAGTAGCCAGGAATACTGGAAATTAGCAAGTCTGAGCTCTTTGTTGTGCTGGAAGCATTCGACAGCACTCTGGCATTGGCAGGCACTGCATGCTCATTCTCATATGCTGCTTGAACAAGAACTGATTTTTTGTGTTAGAGACCAGCAAAAGTATGAGCAAATGTTGCACAGAGAGAGGGGGAAACACTTTTCTGGATTTACTGGCTTCCATCTCCTCCCATCTTCCCGAGTTGCCAAGACGAAGGAAGGGGCACAGACATCATCCACTTCTCTCTTTGGAGTCCCCATTCCAACCCTCATCCTCCTCCTGATAAGGTGAACACAAAACCAGACAAGATACATGAGCAAAGAAAAGGGTCAAAAAATGGATGAAGGAATTAAACTGTCAATAATTATCTTTTCAAGAAATAAAATCAAAGGAAAAATGAAAACCACGTCAGTAGAGAAGTATATACAGGGCTTTGAGCCCTCAGTTGTGCACTGAGTAGTTTTAACCAAGCTCATTACTCAAAGGGGGGACTCACAGGAAGGGAGGCTACCACCATCATCAGCCTGGCTACACAAAACCCAGAGTGAAACATCTGCACCCTGCACATGCCTACAGTGACTCGGGCTTTCCTGCTCACAGCAGCAAAAATGGGAAAGGGATTCCAGGCACTGCCCCCACACCTTCTAGGAAATTCCTTCCCTGTGGTTGTCGTGTAACTCTTCTCTAATAAAAATTAAACAAACAAATGTAATAAAGAATTTTATTCAGAATAGAGGCCAATTTACTAGTAATGGCAGCATCAAGGTTCTAAAAGGGTATTGAATTACAGAGCAGTAAAGCCACAGAAAACAGCCTCTAGTTCTAAAATAGCTACAGGTGCCAAAATTAAGAAGGACCAAATTACCAGCCTGTTTCCAGTGTTGGCCTGCAAATACTCAATGCAACATGAAAAATGAATAGCAAATGATTGGCTTTATATTAAGAAAAAAGTTGTTTGAATATATTAAATGCATTTCTTTGTGCAATTTCTATATTTGTTCTGTTCCCCAAACCAGAATTATTCACCTAATGGATAGATTAATGAGATGACACTCAGCAGAGGGGGAAGGTCGTCTATAATCAGAACAATTGCAGACAGTGTTTATAAAAGCCATTTAACAACACCAAGGATGAGTACACTGCACTTACAGCTAAAATGCTTCTAGGAGGGGCTGAACACCTGCACTGCTCAGCACGCACAAGGGCTTTAAACCAAACCAAATCTGCCTTCGTGTGAAGGATGGCAATTCTGGATGACAGAGAATGAGATTTCCTGTCAAATGACCTCCCACCTCCCAGGTGAAGGGAAGTCAGGCCAGCCATTGGTAGCATCACTGTTCAATTTAAAAGAGCACATGTTCCTTGCCTGGAAATGTAAAATTTGGATTCAATGTGCTAGCTGCCTGTGCAGCCATGTGAGGCAGTATAATGGCACATGAAAGAAAAGGTCAAATTTACTAAGTGTTGAGGAGGTGTCATCAAGAGTCACATATTACTTCAAGATGTGTTTTCAGCAGCAGAGCCTGCATGAACCCCTCTAACACAGAAATCTCTTCTGCCCACTGGGAGTTGGAGAATTCCTCCCAGCTTGGATGGAAGTTGCTGATCTCCACAGGCTTGCAGAAGATCAGTGTTTTTCCTGCTCCATTTTTCCTTAAAGTGCCACAAAATGCAACCAAACTGATGGGAACAGGCCTCTGGCAAACCCTTGTGCTTCTTTCTTTCCCATTTGCAGAACTCTGCATGTTACCTGCAGCAATTAAGCTTTCTCAGAGCAGTGATTGTATCCCACATCATCCAAGGAGCTGCTTTCACCTCCCTCGGCTTTCATTCTCTTCAACTTGAGTTACCAGTTTCCTTTCGCAAGGGTAGCAGCCAGGGATGGGGGAGGCAGATTTTTACCTCTCTCCAGCCCCTGCAGAAATGCTCCAAACGTTTTCAACCTGTTTGGTTCCTGACCCATTAACACACTTCTCTGTGCCTGCATTTTCCATCGAGGAGCACGGCGCCGGTGGGAATTGCCTGCCCAGGCTCAGGAAGTTCGGCCGGCAGCACGGGCTCCACACAGCATGACACCTCTTTCTCAGGGCTGTCTTCCTCACTGCCATCCCCCTTTCTTCCCAGATAAAACCTCCATCACACAAATGTCAGCAGCAAGAACAATGTGCTAAGGCAAGCACCAAGGCAAACAGAGAAGCCATAAGGCTCTCCGCAGGGTAAACATGAGCTAAAATCCAGAGTCACATAAATCACCTGCATACATGCAGTTCTGAGGGCAGAGGAGGAAAAGGAGGGACTAATTTTTCTTGCACCAGTCCTGGAGGCCCCTTCCTGAGATCAGAGCAACTCACCCAGAGGCACCAGTGAGGCACTGCCTGGTTTGACCAAGGGCAAGGGGCTGGTTAAGAGGATGACTGAGGAGTATTCGTGCAGTTATCTGCTCCTGGGCTCCTTCCTGACAGTCTTCCTCCTCATGACCAGTTAACTGCCCCTCTGCAGCAGGACAGCTGAAGCCAAAATACAGAGCCCCACTGCTTGATCCCCCTCTTACAGAAGGTGGCTTTTGCTTCTCTCTCAGACTGTACATCACAGGGCATTTCTCAGGGCAGACCTGCAGCTACAGACCACAGTGTGGAGATTCAGGAGAGATGAGGCGCTCATCTGGAGAGGTCTGGTTGACCCTTCACAGGACAGGAGTGCCCTAAAGACTTCATGGCCTTTTTCTCAGCTCTAGTTGGAGCTAGATGATCTTTAAGGTCCCTTCCCACCCAAAGCATTCTATGATTCTATGATCCACGGGCTAAATAGCCCAACACATAAAGTGGCTTACATGGTAGCAGCTCTTGTCACAAATGGAAGGACAGGGAAACAGGAGCTAGACACAGGGTGATACATCAGTACAGTTGTGACAGTGACACAGGGCAGCTTGTGGGAGTCCCACATGAGCATGGCAAGGATGTGAAAAACCTGGGGTAAAGTATTGGTATCAAATTTTAAAAGCACAAGCACTTCCATGCATTGAAGTGAAGCCAGCATTTTCAGAAGACTAAATTCATTAGTCATATCAGATGAAGCATCCAAGTCAGAATATTCTGTGATTCTGTGAAATGTTCCCTGAGAGCAGTGGAAACGGGTTGGCTGGGCATATCAAAGAACAGCTCCCATGCCCAAGTTTCCAGTAAGTTAATGTGCTTTCCATTATGTATTCTCAAGTCCAGCTTGAGAATTTTGTATTATCTGGGTGTTGAAGGAACTTTGAGCTTTGCACAAACAGTAACACAGATATTTCAGTATTAAACTCACTTTCAATTTTCTGATAATCTCTGCCTGGCAAAAAATAGCAGAAAAATAAAAATATAATTGCAGCAAGATGCAGAATCAGTGAACAGCAGTTATTTCTTAATTCAGTAGCCTCACATTTTATGTGCATATCTGAACTTAACATCCATGGGTATTGTGTGTTAGTTTAACCTATTTTGCAAAGCTCAGGAGAAAAGATTAATTTGGCTCCTTTACAAGTCTCTCCAGTGATTGAATATGCTTTGCTTCAACAAAGACATAGCAGGAAATCCAGGAAATTGCAAGAAAAAAAGAAGTTAAGGCAGTGCCATGTGTGATATTTCTGATACCTACAGAGATAAGGTGACTTACAAACTTTCTCATCATGAAACAGATATAGAAAGAAAGGCTTTTTTTATTATTATCTAGGAAGCAAAGTAGTGTTCCTAAATGCTCTGAAGCAGAAAAGGTGGAATATTTATTTTAAATTAGCAGTATACTTGCACTTACTTTTTTTACTTCTTCATTTACATTGTTAATACAAGGCCAGGGAAGTTCAGAATATCTTCTTAAATAGCATTTGAGAGTGGGTTTGTTCAAACCCAGTAATGTATTTGAATGCCAATATAAAAATCTGTGCTACCTCCCTGCAAGGACTTACTGGATCACCAGTCAAACCAGCCCTGGTATTCATGTATCTGAGCTATGCTGAGGCAATGGGACATTTGCTTCCAGAGACTTTTCAGAGCTCTCCTGACTCTTCTGGGTTTTCTTATCTCTACCTGTAAGCTTGGAAATTTTTTTTCCCTCTATTTATTTGAAACCAAACTGTGCATATTTACATCCATGATCACTTTGCTCAGACATTGTGCAAGTGGAAGTGCCACCCACCCCGTTTCAGGCACCTGGGACTTAAGGATGGGGTTATCCAGGTGCCTGATGGCAGACACAGGGCTCCCAGGCCAGCCTCCCCAAACTGCACCAGGGCAACACGGGCTGGGCAGCAACACAACTGCCAGTGGCAAGTGCTGGAAGAACAAGAGTCACCCTGCCATCAAAACCGGGGATGTTGATGCACCCAGTGCACTTTGAGGAGTACTGTCTGTCTGTACACACAGGATGGCATAAATCCCCCAGACTGCTCCAGACAGGTGACCAGGTGTACAAGAAACCATAGCCATCATCCTATATAGCCAGACATTGTTGAAAAGGGAGCATCCCACATCCCTCACTTCTTCCCAAGAAGTCAAGAGACTCCAAATTAGAGGACAGGGATAGAAGATGCTCAAAGTGCATATGGATAGCACATTTTGAAGCATTTGGTGCTGGTACACAACCTATTTTTTTCCCTTGCTTTATGTAGATACACATAGATAGAGCAGTCACACTTCAAATCCCCCTTCCAGTGGCAGCCACAACCCAGGGAATAACTCTGGAGACTTTACAAGGGCAAAGCCTGGAGGGTTGCTGTGCCAAGTGCTGTATCATGCCTGGAAAAATGATACAACAGACCAGCTCTTGGCAAAGATATGAAAGGCACTCTAGGCTACCCAGCAAAACAAACTGACGAATGTTTCTGAGAGATGACACTGGATACCTGAGCATTGGACATCACATGGAATAACAACCAGTTACTCAGGCTTGGAGTGCTCACAATGAGTCCTGGCACAGCTTGTCCTTCCATGCAGCATCCCTGCTGCTCACACTGAGGGACCTGGGAAGCCTTGCCATGGAGGCAAAGAAGGGAAGGTGTTTCCCAAAGGTTATTTCATGTAAATATGATAAAAGTTTCCCCAGAGAGTACAGGAGGGGTAGAAAGTGGCTCATTGCACGCACAACACAGTGATGCTGCAAACATACAGCAACTCTGAAGCACCAGATGTGCTCCTGTTTGAATTCCCTAGCTGCACTTGTGACTCATCAGCTCACGTGCCAGAGCAGCTCCCGAGCTGTGAGATCCCCATGGCACACTTGGGTGACATGCTGAGGGATTTCTCAGGCACCTATGGAGTGATTCTGTCCTCCCAGGAAGCAGAGCACCCTTCCTGCTGATGCACAAAGGCACCACACTTCTCATGGGGCAGCATTTGAGGGCAAGAGTAGTTCTGCTTTATCCTATCAAGGTCAGAGCTAAAAGCAGTGTATTACAACATGGAGAGTTACATAGAAGCAGCATAACGGGTGCACAGCTAACAACTGCCTGAAACTGAGATCCATGGTTTGCTGTTAGCTGATTTCTTCCCCATGGTATCACCCAGTCGTTTAGGTTGAGAATGGGTTGTAGCCAAAAATCCTTTGCCAGAACATGCTTTGAAGAAATAACCTCAGCTTGGAATACAGCCTGTGAATATCTGCGTGCTCAGTTCCAGCAAAACACTGAAGGGAAGTGAATCTTCAAATAATTTCTGGTCTCTCCTACTCTTTTTCCGGTTGCTCAGTTTGGAGACGGTAAAATACAAATTCCACTATTTCTCTCCTCCTCTGTCATCTGCTCAGGAGCCTACTCTCTGCTTGCTCACAGTAACACTGATGTTCACACTTCTGTCCAGAAAGCCTGGTGTTCACATCTCCATGTGGAAGAGGAAAGATTGCTTGTTTCAGCCCAAAAATTTCTGCTGTGTGTTTCTGTTTTTCCCCATTTACCTTTCCAGCTCAGACAACTCCACTAATGCATTAAGCTTCCCATCAATTTCCATAGGACTCAAGAAACAGTCACCCTCTAGCAACCAATATATCTCCAGCTGTGTGCTGAGGTCAGGCACCAGGCCAGCAGAATAAACATTAGGGAGGGGGAGCAGAACCATGCCCACATCCAGAGGGTACCCCAGCAGAGTTTTGGGGTGGGTTTTGGGCTTCCATTCTATGCTTGGCCCAGCCATGGAAGGTCAGCTGGGAGGTGATGCCCCCCAACAAGCCAGGGAGTAAAGAAGAACAGCCAGGTGCCCACTGTCATCCAGCAAGTGGGGTTACATGAGGCACCTACACCTTTCTTTCATGATGCCAGTACTCAGCTCCTGGCAGGAGCTTGGAGGGATTTTACCATTTGGCCAAGCACAAAGCCAGGAGGACAGGGGGAAGCAGGAGGATGTATGAGCGAGGAGCACCCCTGCTTGTCCCACAGTCTGCAGTGAGTCATCAGTCATGACTTGTACCAGATTTTCTAGTGACAATTCTGCTGGTGAAATGCTCCTGACTCTGGAAGCCTCAGCACAGGTCTCCTGGTATGTTAATCCCACCACATAGATCTGAGTAGCATATAAACACCATCATCTTCACCACTGCTTGGCACATCATAAATACAACTGCTTGAAGCTGGCTGTTGGACTCTCATCCAAGCAACGGTGCTGTAAATTCAGAGGGCAGGAGAGCCTGCACAGGAACAGCCCAGGAGAGAGCAGGAGACAGCTGTTTCATTTCTACTTCTTACAGGAAAATATTTCCATGAAGTGTAATGTTTGGAAAATGTCTAACAACCCAGTTCATGCTTTCTACAGATTATGTGGACTTAGCATTTCTGTTGTCTATACTGGGATAGATGAATAGAGAGATAAAAGGAGGCATGAAAATATAAGACAGTTGGAATGCAGGAGAATCCACAGAATGTGCGAAAAATGTAGGAAAAACTAAATAAAAGAGGAAAAGACAAATGAGATATTGTCAAGCCAGCCAGTGAAGCAGCAGGGTCCCAGTTCAGAGGTGGAATCATTAAACGACAAGTGAGGCAGCTCTTACGAAAAGCCTACATGCTTTTTTAACCCTGGAATTCACTAGGGGGAGTGTGTGGTCAAGGGTGAATGCCAGAATAAATCTGTTTTCCAGAAGAAAAAGGGAATGTATTGGGAGTTCAGTCCAGAACAGGGGCTCAGGGAATGAGGTGGCTTCTGCACCAGCCACATCCAGGATGTGTCACCCAAGAGCTGGGGAGGAAAGGTGGGAGGCATCCACCCTGCATCGCACCCAGCAGCGCTCTGGGAGAGCAGGCTCACTCGCCTCCAGAGTCAGGACCAAACACCATGGCCCTGTAAGTGAGACCCAATAAAAATGCCACAGACTAAAATTTGGTGGATTTGCTTGTGTTTTACCCGGGGAAAACTATTAAACCCTCCTCCCTTTCCTTCTCCAGCTTGTCACAAAAATCTGGGATGCTGATCTGGGAAAGCCACAGTGCCAACACGGAGCTTCCACACCAGACACAGTCCTTGCACGTCCCAAGTGCAAGTGAGCAGCATGTCAGACAAACGTCAGAGCAACCCTGTCCCACCCTCTGCTCTTCTCTGCTGCGAAGAGGGATGGGAAGATACAGATCCCCATGGAGACCCGGGATTGAGGAGCACAGCAAGGAAGCACAAAGATCAGGCAGAAGAAGGAATTGAGGAATTGCCTCAGAGCGAGGCCACAACACAAAGGGCCTTCCTAATGATCCTGATGGAAAATAGTCCCATGTAGGAAGGGAATGTAAAGGACTAGGACAGTCTGACAGGGATTTCCAAAGTATGCATGCTTGTACAGAGCAGCCTGTGCATGTGCAACAAACCTAATCCTAAACCTCTGTGGAAATACCAGGACACACACACACCAACTCTTCTATGAGATCCTGCATTTCCTTCAAGCGCACTAAAAGCAATTGCATCAGACATGTACAGTTGTCCATCCATAATTCCCTGAGTGTCCAATCCATTGCACATAAAGTATCAGTGATTTCCAGGCAAGGAACAACTCAAGGCTCCTATGCATGGGGGCATATCCTACATTTCCAGACATTTGGCAGCTCCTCAGGATTCCTGCATCTGTGGACACATCTGGGCTTCCCAGACACGGGGCAGTGGAGTTTCTGTGCACGCACAGCAGCATGCGAGGCCAGTAGACACATGAATTCCTCCAAGTTTGGCTAGACAGTGACAGGCAAGAGAACACATGTGGGGAAACCTGGACAGTTGGTCATGTGAAGAGCAGGCTATCCCAGAGCAGCCAGCAGAGGAAGCTGGTGGCACCAGAGGTGAAAGACAGGCACGGCGGCTTGGGTTCTTTTCCTCACACCTTCTACCTGAGGGCAAACTGGCACTTGCATCTCTTGGGGGCAGGAATGCAAAACTTTTGCTTCTTCTGGACTGTCCTGTCCTCAGAAAGAGGAACACGAGGCATGGAGCTACTCCCAGTCCCCGTGGGGCTGCCAGAAATAACACAAACCTAATGTCTCTCACCAGCTGGCGAAGAGGACTAATCTGGCTTCAGGAACTGCTTGAAAGAGAGCCAAGCCTCCCATCCAGTTCTCATGGCCCCCTCCACCTCCCTCCAGACCCAGTTCCTTTTCTGGCATGATGGTATCCTCAGTGCTCAGCTGACAGCAAGCTGCTCCCCTTGGTGCGGCTCCTCCGCGCTTCTCCATCCCGGACACAGAGCAACAGGCCCTAGCTCTGTGGTGGCCAGACCAGAGGGTGGTGGGGTAGTGGACATGGCAGGAAACCCCATCTGTCCCTCCATCCTGGTCCCTGTCATTGCTGCTGCACCTCTTCCCTTGGATTAGGCATCTCAAGAGATTCCCTGTCTGTGAATCTGCATTTCTCTCTCTTCTATCAACAGCCTGTGTCTCTTTTGAACCTCCAGCTCCAAGGTCTGCACTCCTCTGTAGAAGAGGAGCTTGGTCATATTTTTAAGTTGGGGTTTTTTTAAATTTCTTTTTAAAATGCAATATAATGACCAGATCTGTCTGCATTTACAATGAGGGTGCTGAGACACTGGCACAGTTTGCCCAGAGAAATTGTGGATACCCCAACCCTAAAAGTAATCAGAGCCAGTAAAAAGTAATCCATCCCTACAAGTAATCCACGGCTGGATGGGGCTCTGAGCAACCTGGTTTAGCGGAAGGTGTCCCTGTCCATGACAGGTGAATTGGACAAGATGACCTTTAAAAGGTCCCTTCCAACCTAAAGCACTCCACAATTCCATGATTCTTGATTCATTTCAACCAGCAGCTTTCAAGATAATGAAAAAAGAGTGTTTTTGACAGTCACATAACTAATTGCAGCTAACCCAACCCTTTTTCAGTGACACTGCATAGCCCAAACCAACAGCTGTGAAGCACAGTTTAAATTAGATGCTGGTGGAAACATAAGGGTTTATTTTCATGGCTGCCATCACATACACCTTGACTCTGTTCCTGCCACCACATCCCTCCCTGCAGCACTGCCTCGCTGCGGTTTCTGCATTGGAAAAGCTGTGTTAAAAATATGTGAGAAAGCAATTTTTTTTCTTAAGTCAACACAAAAGAAGGAGGCTGGCACACTCAAGAGGCTGCATGTAAATGAGTCCAAAGGCCATGTGTTTCAGAAAGAAAAGAGAAGTCCAAAAATTAATTTTAGAAGGGCAAGACCCTGATGGAAAGATACCCTGCATTACAAGTGGACAGAGCTGGGCAGAGCTAAACTGAAAACATTCCGAGCCTGATTTGGTCTGCAAGGTTCCTATCTTCTTCTGTCACACATTATTAAACATAGATCAAAAACAGGATCTAGGATTACAGAACACACTGGACTCGGGACTTCAGAAGACACCTGTCCTATAAATAGGAATTATTTACCAATTCAGAGCAACACACACATGTTTTGGCAACCTCTCAGCCAATAAAAGCAGAAGCCACAACTTTAGAATTATCCAAGTGCTATTATTTTAAATGCGAAACAATGGTTTACATCATCATGACTTAACTCCTTATTTCCCAAATTCTCATCATGCATGTCTGTGCTGAATCACACCAAAAATTAACTCTTCTCAAAATTAGTCCATTATCAATTTGGAAAATTGCCTCTCTCTCTTTCTTTTTTTTTTTTAAGAGTAGAGCAGAAACAGCAACAAAACCCAGAAATTTAGGTTTGAAGCTGTTGATTTAGTACTTTTGATTTCTTCAGTAGATTTTTGCCTGTACTGCAACACCCCAGGATTTCAAACTTCAAAACTTCAAAGTCGATCCAGTCACTTAGATCACACCACTTTGCACGGAAAAATGCTCAGAAACACCAGTTTGGGATTTTGAACAGAGTTGCAATGCTGGGCTCCAATTTGTTGACACTTGGGTTTCTAGGAAAAATTAACAGGAACACGTGCAAGGGTGTGTGGAAGGGAACAACGTGAAGCGCTGCTTCCAAACAGGTGCAGCCGATTATCTCAGGCAACGCTGTGCAGGAAAAGAAACGCTGTTTTCTTCGCGAGTTTTAAGAGCACTAAAAACTTCCAGATAATGGGAAGTCCCTGAAGCTTTTAGAAAGTGTTTTCTCATACTCCGTACCTGGTATGACAGCTGCTTCTTTGCAGCTATGGGGAGTTGTGGTTTTCCATTTGTGAAAATTCAAGTGAAATCTATCATTTTTTGGAAAGAGCCTAAGTCCTGGTGTTCTCAAATATCTTTACAGGTTGAACATTTGGAAAGGATCCAAGACTCCAATCAGAGCCTGAATATGTGGAAATATTTAACTCTCTAAGAAACAGTATATAAAATAAGCTGTTTCTCTGCTTGATGACTATTTCAGGATTGACTAATTACTTGTCCTGATGCCAAACACCACAGAGATGGCTCAAGAGGATAATTTCTGAAACTTGAATTTGTTACATTCTATCAAAGGAAGACTATTTCTGCGTCAAAACCCTATATCTGGAAATTTATATACAGCAAGATCATAAATGAACTTTTGGACACCCAAGGTCAAGTTATTCAATGTAATATCTGCTAAATCTTTTTTGGGAGGTGGAATGAACAAGCTTTAAAATAAAGCAGGAAAATAAAGACTACTGTATCAAACACAGGTTCCTCCTAGGGAAGCACTCACATTTCAGATAATTGGTCTCTGGATCTTGTTTCAGGGAATGATTTGGTGGTGGGGAGCAAAGACTCCCGGCTGTCCTGGTCAGCACATCAGCTCCTCCCCGGGGGTGGTTGTAGCAAGTAGATGTAGCTGAGGTTTCCTAAATTCAGTGACCTCTGTCCAAAAAACCCTGACCTAAACTTGATCTTTCTTCTTATACCAAAGCATATCACATCACGGCCCGGCAGGTTCTGGCATAGGCAGGGGCTAAATTCACCTCCTATTTTAATGGGAAGAGAACCATAGCCCATTGTCCAGGCTCAGCTTTGCTTCCAGCTGAGTGAAGGGTCCCATTGGCCAAGTTATCAGCAAAAGCTAACAAATTCAGTTTGGTTTCAGGACTACCTAATTCCTGCCATCACCTGTTCTCTAGGAGGCACAACACTCATGTTGCACATTTATACAGGTTATAAGGATAGAAAGGACCATTCTCAGCATTATAAATCTGCACATTATTTATCCAAGGTTGTCCTGCACTAGGTTCTAAATCATAGTTTCCTTTTTTGCCTTTCTTCTCTAATATTTCAAGATATTTCCCTTGAGCTTTCTCTTCCTCTTGTTGGTACTTGCACATCATGGTTAAGTTTCTTTTTAGTTTTTCTTAAGTAGATGAATATTAGTGAAATCTTATCTATAACACCCTGTTTCCAGGATTTGGTCACGTTTACTGCTCTTTTATGAATCTTTCCCAACCATATAGCATTTTGGCTAAAATGGACATGAGAATTGGACGTGGTGCCCAGCACTGCTTCCCAATACCATTTCCAGTGTCAGAGCATCCCACTGACACTTAGAGGGCTCTGGGTGCACCTGTCCTCCCAGCTGCTGCTCTGCCCATATGGCTTATGCTCACCAAGCTATTTGCAACATCCCCAATTCCTTTTTATTTATCTGCTTCCACTTCAAATTTAACATTTTCTCTTTAGTCCTGTGAAGTCCAAATCTATACTGAGTACCAAAGCACATGAACTTGAGTTCACCTGTAAAACAATCAGATACCAGGCCCAAGCTCAGAGCTGTACAGAGCTCACTGTCACAGGAGTTTGCCAAAGCTGAGCAGCAGATTTTAGACCAGTGCCCTGACACACCATGTGAGATAACCAAAGGGTTTGGCACAGAGAGGACAAAGGTACAGCACCTGCTAGAGAGAGCAGCTTTGTCTGTTTAATACCTTACCATTGAAAAATAACCTTTTACTTGTCACTAGTGCTACAAGGGATCTGCACCAGGTGGAGGGGGGTGTTGTGTGGGGTTTGGGGAGCTTTTACCAGTGCCCATGGTGGCTGGAGCACAGCTCAATAGCAGCTGGTCAGTGAAGTGAGCAGAGGGAAGGCAAGGAAAGGGGGCTCAAGGTCCGATTAGCACCATGGGAGGGAGAATGAGAAGGATTTTGGAAGAGCACAAGCTGCAAGAGCCAAGCAGAAGGGCACAAGGCTGCGATGAGGGCAGACAGCCATCAGAACAGGCTGAGCTTCAGCGTGGCGGGAGGGGACAGCAGCACAGCAGCCAGTGTGTGGGAGAGGGAGAGAAGGAGCAGCATGAGCGTGTTATGAGGCCACAGGGAAGACACAGCTGTCAACCACAGCCCTGCAGAAAGGCATGAGAGGGATCAGCAGGGGAAACACACATGGAGCTTGGTTTTGGCCAGCCTGAGAAAAGCAGGCAGCCATCCACCGTGGAGCTTACGCGGGATGTGCAAGGCTGGCTGGCAGAGGGAGGAAAGAGGTCCCTTCGGGGGCATTTCTCACCTCGGATGGGTGAGCTGGGTCCAGGCCAACACAGCAACCCATAATCCCAAGGAAAGGAGACTGGAGAGGAGAGTCTCACCTTTGGGCAGCAAAGGGGCAGGGGAAGGCACTGAATCCGGCCAGGAAAGAGGGAGACCTGTGTGACAGGGCTTCAAGTAACCTGGTCTAGTGGAAGATGTCCCTGCCCACAGCAAAGGGGTTGGAACTAGGTCATCTTTAAGGCCCCTTCCAACCCAAACCATCCTACAATTGTATGTGAAACACTATCAATCATTAGCAGCTCTAGAACTTCATTTCTATATGCCAGCCTTACAGGGCACAGAAAGCAGCTGTGGCAAATCCTGACCCCACCTGCAAACAACAAAGTCTCCTGCTCCTTCTTCCATAGTCGTGTGCTGAGGGGCTCAGAGACTGGCAGTGGGCCTGCCTGGCAGGCAAGGCACACAGCACCACAGGCAGCCTTCTGGAAGTGCAACCTCCCTGCCACCCAGCTCACCCAAAGCAGCATCCTCCCTCGTATGCTCCCGATCGCCTTCCTTACAGACTTCCTCCTTGTTCCTGTCACCTCAGCACAGCTGGCAGAGCATCTTACTCCACAGCTCACCCTAGCAGCATGAACTAAGTGTCCCAAGCCTGCCTGGCTGCTTGTACAGCCTTTCCACACCTATCTGAGGCCCCATATCCACCCAAACTCTCCTGTCACACTCCATGGCAGGCACAACGGAGCCCCAGCATCCTGCTCTTGCACCTTTGTCACCTTGGGGTGACAGAGCCAGTTGCCCCCACACTCTCAGATAGCAATGCCCTTGTCCAGCAAGGAGATAGAGACACAGGTTAAGTGCTGTATGTGTGAGGAAAAGCAGACAGCTCAGCGAGGCACTAGCGTTGAGTGCGTTGGAAGAGAGGCTGTTCATGCCAGCAGGCTCAGCCAACAAGCCCCGGTGGCATAACCCCCTAAATTAGGTGCATAAATTTAGGGGCATAGCCACCTAAATGCAAGGCCTCCAGAGCTACACACTTCTGCTCTGTGTGTACACCCCTACAGTTACAGTCTGCCACTAATCCAAGGACTGTTCCCAGGTTTCTGTTCTATGTAGTAGATAATACATAATGGTTTAGATACACAGTTTTCCTGTGCAAGCATGTGTTGGGAAGCACCGAGAAACTGTTACATAACATCAAAATATTTCCAGAAGGACCCTCTGCAGCTGGTGTGACTGCTACTTTGTCAGACATCTAAACAATTTCTTCGCCTGTGCCCCCCCCACCTCCTCAAAAACCCTCCAAATAAATCCCAAAGCTGCATCAGTTTCCTCTATTTAGAGGCTCCACTAAGTTTTTTCCGAGGATTCCCATTTTCTCTACTTCTTTTTCTTTAAAAATATATAAATAGTCACATCGTCATATGAGACAAGTAGAGACTGACTCTTACGGGTAAAAAACAGATGTTTCCCAATCTTCCCTAACAAAGTAATATTTTATATATGGCTCTTCAATGGATTTATAGCCAATGAAGGGATGTTACTACATTAGCTCATGGAGGGGGTGGGTGATAAAAACTGGAAAGGAAGAGCCAGACAAGGAAAAAAGAAGCTATCCAGAGCGCTGCAATTGGAGAAGCATGACAAATGGGCAGCACAGTTTTAGAGGGCTTCGACAGCAAGGCAGATTGCCTGGCTGGGAGTGATTGTCCACAGCTGGAGCATCGCAGAGACCATCTGGTATTTCTTAAACATGCTTTCCCCAGGTGATCCAATTCTTGGAGTGCCCCAGCAAAGAGAAGAAAAAAAGGCCTGTGAGTCTCAGTCCCATTTCCAGAGTTCCCCTAATTAGTTAATAGAATTATATTTGAACTGGTTTCAGTTTCTCCTACAAAACTTTTGGTTTTGCCACCTTTTCATCGGAGGAAAAAAAGAAAATTTAAACTCATGGAGGTTTTCAATTCTTTAAGAAAGTCAATGATTGTGTCTCTTGGCACAGCAATCCAATATAAAACTTAATGAAGTAAAGAGAGATCCAAAATTTCTTTTGAACACCTTGTAACCTCACTTTTCCCCCACCACTTTTAGCTGCACAAAACATGCATATCCAGAGCTTCTCACGTTACTCTCCAACCCCCGTGTATCCATCCCCAGTATGAGCCTCTGAAAAAGCAGAGCATGGACTGCATGGGGGACTCCAGGACTCAAGGGGCTCTTACTTACAGGATTTGGACCCTTTTCTTAACTTGGAAAAAGTGTTAAAGAGTCTAATTAACTGCGCATGCCGCACAGTTCCATCCGCACAACAAGAAGGGCTGGCAGAGAAGCAGCGCAACAATATTTGCTGCTGTCCTTGTGTTCCCCATAAGACAGCCCCTTCCAGAGCCAGGAGCACTGGGAACCAGCTGATGAAGAAAAGAGCAAGAGAAAGCGGTAAATAACAAATGAACGGACAGATGGGAAAAGGGTTAGAGCGAGCAACCGGAGAAGAAGCCTTGGGAACCCAACTGCGTTCCCACCAGCAGGCAGTGCCCCCTCCGAGCGGCGCGGGGCAGGAGCCAGGGTCCAGGCACAGAGATTATCCCGGCACTCCCCGCCAGGCCAGGCTCCCCACCCGCGCCTCTCCCCTCTCTCCCCGTTTTCCCCAGGAGTTAGCCCAGCCACACAGCTTCGCTCTGTCGCATGTATCCTGCACGCCACAGCCCCACGTCCCGGATCCCGGGCTGCAAGCTCCTCAGCAGCGTGCCAGTACCACTCCTGGTGTTTTCCACAGGGAGCAAACACACAGGAATGGTGGCTGGAGGGATGAAACCAGCCATACTCCTACAACTGCAGCAAAATTAGTTGCTATGTCACAGTTTGCCGGAGAAGTTTTTAAAAATGCTGAGAACTCACCGGGCACGGAGTTTCCTGCTCTGTCCGCATGGGCATCTACCTTCTCCAAGTCTGTATTTGAGTGAAGCTAGTGGGATTGTAATCCCGGTCAAAAATACATACACAAGATGCTTCAACATCTCCAGGCTGAAAAAAATCTAATTAAGTTACTGGGAAGAAAATACTGGACAAAAGAAACCAAAGGAATATTTAAAGGGGATTTTGGTTGGGTTTTTTTTTTTTTTTTTGCTTTTAGGTGATGGCTAAAGTCAGCATATTCCACCACCATGCTGGAATATATTTAAATATATTTTGGCAGGAAACTCATCCTTATGCAGTGCTATAGACAGCAATAACAGAAGATAATATAACCCATGATTGTAATGCTAAAGAAATAGCAACCAACTGCAAATTACAAAGTATAGAAAATTAATACAGTATTTAAAAAGCATGATGGAAACATTTGTGCCTTGCTGAGTTATAAGTGGGAATTTAAATATAGAGGAAAGAAGAGAAATGGAGAGACATAGCTGTGCTATTTTGTGCACACAGTAAAATTATCAGTTTAACTACAAAAATATAAATATAGGCACTCTGTATTTATGAAAAAAATATTATGATTAATTAATCATAAGATGATAGTATACATCACCATTTACTAATGACCAAGACATGAATTAGATAACATCTGCTTTAGATAAACACTATTAAATCACCCAGCCTGGATAATTTGCACCTCCAAGTGCACTAAGGAGATCTCTGACCCGTTGATGCTAATTTTTAATAAATCTTGGAATGCCAAGTAATTCTAGAAGGGTAGGTGAGCCCTAACCCCATGCTGGTGTTTTGTCAGGACTTGCTGACCCAGGGACCAACAGTCAGTCAGGCTGACAGCAGAACTTGACAGAGTAATTAAAAGACAATATGAGAATCTACCAATAATTCATTATATTCATGTCTCAGCTAATTACCAGCCAGCATATGTTGTACAGAATCATGTCCTGTCTAACTGGTGTTACAGCTTGATTTAAGAACTTGCATTAATAGAAGTAATTTGGCATAAGTAGATGGACAGAAGTGGCTAATGAGACAAAAACCTATCCATTGTTTCCTTCCCATCCCACAGGATGCAGGGTTTTTAACAATCATTCAGATAAATACAAGATCCTTAGAGGCAGCTTGCAGATAGCACAAATGAAGGTTAGTAAATAACAAACAAAACAGCCTTCATTTATCCTGTGATCCGATTTGTATGGCTAAATGGCCACCATCCAACCAAGCGTGCTTTAATTCAGCCAAGCACAAGATAATACACCTGTGGGAAAACAACATAGGGCTTGTATCTCTGGGATGGAAAAGTCTGTCCTGCATGACCACAGGACCAAGGAGAAGGTGTGACAGGACTTTGGCAAAGTGAAGCTTGAGGAGCCAAATCTATTCAGCTTCTGAAAGAAAAATCCACAAGGCTTGACTGCTGCATGTAGGCATTACGTTAGTGTGGGAGGAGAGGGGGTTTCCAGCCTGGTGGTGAGATGCAAAGCAAGCTGCAGGGGTTGAAAGTCAGAGTTAAGCACGGTGCTGGCAAAGAGAAAGTAACATTAGCCCAGCTGAGGATGAGAAACATCACACAAGAAGCTCTGGATGATCTCGGGGCCCAGCGTAAAAGCAGGGGGTGAAACTCAGTAATACAAAAGCAGGTACAAAGACCTCTGTGTAACGTAAGACTGGAAGGAGCCCAGACACTGGCACACTGGGGGTCTGCTTTAGGCTACAAAATCAGGGAGATCGGAAGCATAGGCTTATTGGGAGCATCTGAAACACAGAACCTGCTGGTAATTAGGGACCTTTAACTGCCCACACATTTGCTGGGAAAGGAAGACATCAGACACTGCCTTGCTTCAAGTTCCTGGAATGCATTGACAAAAAAAAAAAATTGAGAAAGTGACAGGAACAAAACTAGGAAAGAGTCTCCTTGAGGTTTGATTCTCACCAACAGAGCAAAACTGGGGAAAGCCATGAAGGTGGAAAACACCACAGGCAGGCAAGCCTGAAACGAGTGTTTGTACTTGTTTGAAAAAGAACAGGAAATAGTGGCAGAATAAAAATAGTGCTTTGTAAGGACAGAGGCTTCAGTAATCTGAGAGGGTTGGCAAGTGAGATTTTGCTCCAAATGAAAAGGGAGTTTGGGAAAGACAGTGTTTTGTAAACACACAGCAAGATAAGGGAACAGATGTAAATTATCTTAAGGCAGGGGTACGATTAGGGTAATTCACAGAGTCCTCCGTGGCTTGGAGCATGCAAAGGAGAAATGGCAACTCCGTCAGGCTGATGTGGATGAGCACAAAGGAACAGCACCAGGAGAGAGGGACAGAGCGAAGGAGCCGAGCACTCCACAGAAAGTGCTCGCAGCGGCGATCGCCAGCCGTAACCAGGAGACATTTGATAACTACATTGGTGGGAAGAGACAGACCAAAGAGTTCAGCACCTCCTGAGGAGGGAGAAAAGGTTAATAGATTGCTTTATGACACTGAACAAGCCACAAGCCCTTCCAAAGCTATTAGTGCGTGTCAGCCCTCCCCCTCTTCCACCAAAATCTGTTTTCTGTTAGGTTTATGTGTTTTCTTTATTCTCTACACAGCACCCAGAACTGGCTGGTTCTGGTAATGACATTACATATTATAATGTATGTATAACTGCTAATTTTAAGATTCACAATTTATGAAATATCTTCTCTTGTGAAGCTGGTTAAATTGGACAGTGAATTGAATTTAATAAACACTGAACACGTCACAAGAAGCCATATTTCCCACAGTTACAGAAACAATAACCAAATCAGATAATGAGAAAGCCAAAGTGTGGCTTAACAGACTAGAGGGTGTCACCTGAAAAAGAGATTCACCTTCATGACCTCTCTCACACACACACATGCTGTCAGCACAAAACAAGTTGTGAAACTACTAATTAGGGTAAGAGAAGGCAGGGGATCCCAGGGGTTTGGCTCACAGCTGTCTCAGGAAGCAAAGAGGTATAAATTGGGACAGAATTTCACAACAGTCAACAACTCACAGAGTTAAAGCAGGAATGCTTAATGCTTTTGTTGGTTCAGACTTCATGAAAAGAAGGATAACATTAGGACCACAAAGTTAACACAATTAAAAGAATCAGAGTAGAAGGGTAATGTATGGTAGCACCTTAGCAGAATGAAAACTACAGAAGTTTGATATTTTAAAATAGGTGGAGGCCCGTCAGCAACTATCTGTAGGAATTTCTGGAAGACGAATTAGGTTCTAAAAGATCAGAAAAGGGCAAATATAGTGGCTGTGTTCAACAGGTTGAAAAACCAAGGAAATTGCAGGCCAGCCAACACAACTTCAATTCCTGGAAAAATTTTGAAAGAAATCATCAAACAATCCATCTGCAAGGAAGGGCTGGAAGTAATAGCCCTGCCACGTGAAGGCAACCTGAGTTCTCTTTGATAGAGCAACGAGGTCTCGTGTGTGAGATAGAGGCAACAGATGTTCTGCACCTTTACTTTCTCAAGGATTTACCTCTAGTTTTGTGTAACATTTTAATTAGAAAATTAGGAAAATAGAGTCTAGATGAAATTCCATGTGGGAAATGCACAGCTGGTTGGGAAATGGTACACAAAATTGCAGCATGAACAAGCAATACTGTAGAAAAAAATCCATGATTACACAGACAGAAGTGTCATGCACCAGGTACATGAAATAACTTTGTTGCTTTTCTCAGTCAAGAAAGGCCTCAGCTACAATACTGGTCTCATTTCAAGGCAATGCACTTAAAAAACATCCCAGACTCAGTGGAGAGAGCCTAAGGGACCCCAACAAAACACAGAGCCACAAAAAAAATTGTAGAGAATTAAAAGGGATCTCAAGACACAGAATCAGCTACACATATGTCATTCAACTTGAAAATACAACGGACATGAGAAAAGAGCAAATGAAAGGCAGTTGTTCAGTGCAGAGAACAAAAGTCTTCAGGGAAACACGATAACAAGCCTCAAACATGTAAAAGATTTCTGCAAAAAGAAAAGGAGTGCTGTAAGCTGTTCTCTATGTCCACAGGGAGAGGATTTGCCATCATGGGCTTAAATTGAAGCAAGAGATTTTAAAAATACCAACTCCATGATGGTATAGCTAATTACACCCTAGAGCCAGCTGCTGAGGGAGGGTACATCACTGCCATCACAGAAGGCTTTAAAATAAGGGTAAAGCCACATCATTTGAATCAGTCAACAGTGATGTCCCCACAACCTGGGCAATGCTGGTGCCTGGCAGCTGAGCCCCAAGAGCCTGCAGGCTTTACACGGACATGCCCAGGAACACAATGTATTTCAGCTACAGCAAACACCCTCAGAAGGCTGTGCAGCAAAAACAAACAGCCACTTTGTTTCAGAATGAGCTCATATAAACAACTGATAATGGCACAAAAACACTCAGTTACCCGAGATTGTTTTCCAAGATTTATTTTTCCCAGCACTATTCCATTGGATCTGATCCCAAGATCTCAGAAGATACCTGCAAACTATCCTCGAAACAACAAAAGGTTGGCACCTCTGCTGGCCATTAACTGGGCTCGGTACCGATGGTGTTTTAATGACATTACAGTTTTCCTGGTCCCTTCCTCCCAGGAAAGCCCCCAGTGTTTCACAGCAGTTCTCTCCCCCTCTTTCCCACAGGAGTTGGTGACATTATTGTGCTCCCTTTGCTGACAGGAGTTCTCCACCCGTACCCCAGTTGTGCTATTCAAGGTGACAAGTTCTGGGTAACTATTTTCACTGTGGTTTTGGCTTTGAATGCTACTTTTTTTCTTTGAAGAGTTCAAGCCCCCCAGATTTTGACTGACTTTCCAAGCATACCAGCTGGTCACACAAAAGATATTGCCTCTTCCCAGACACCTTTCCCCAGGCAGAGATCAGGTGCAGATTTGCCATGGAAGAGGCTAGCAGATGCCCTCTTGAGGTCCTTCCCAGATCTATTTTGAACAGTGCTGTGGATAATGTGTGCAGGAGACATTGATCCAAAAGACACTCCCAGGCCTGTTACACAGCCCCAGGGTGCACTCTCCTTGAAGGAAAGCTGGAGAGCAGTGCAGACCACCCCTGTGCAGCACCCAGTAAAACAGCTATGATACATGTCACTGCTGTGCAGACCACAGGACATTCAGGTTTCTGATCCCAAACAAGATGCCAAAGAGACAAGGAAGCTGTACTCACATTTGCAACAACCCTGTCAGGCACCATCTCACAAGGTGGCCCACCCTCCAGTCCTGTGCAGTTAGGTGTAGCTGGGGGATAAAACCCATCCTGAGGAAAATTCCAGCAAAAATAACCAGGGTGGCCTTACTGCCTGGCACCACAGGCACCAAAAGCACACCCAACCCCATGCCCTGCTTCCTACACATAGCCTCTTGCAAGGGCAGCCTCGGTTCTCTCAGACCCAGCACTCCACGGGATGAGCTGCAGGGCCTACAAACAGGTCCTGCTCAAGGACCACTGTCTCCAGAGCCACAGCATTCAGCAGGAACCACAAAACCACCAGGGGAGGTTCACAAGTGCAGGAAACCCACATGTCACAGGTGCTCAACCTGAGCTGTGCAATCCTGTGCCGAAGGACAAGTACAGCCGGTGCTCTCACTGTCTTTGGGGAGAAGCAAAAACCCTGTTTCTGTGGGACAGTATCTCGCAAGGTCTTCACCCAGACACACTGTCCTTGTCTCTGCTCTGTGCCTCCCACCCCTGTATTCTGCAGTAGCCTCACATACCCTCTGCTTCCCTGTTCTGCTCTGTTCCACTCATCCCACGTTACTCATCCCGCTGGTGAAAAGTGGGTGTGCACACTGTCACCACCACTGCATACCCCCAAACCACTCACCCTGGACAAAGAGGGTCTCTGCATGGCTGCTAACATCTCCAAAAGTAGTCTTTTTCAAGGAAAAGCCTCACAGAGATCACAACTGCTGTAATGGCAGAGTTTAAGCTGTCTAATTACCTTGATGGGGTAGTGGGATGCCAATGTAAAACACCTGATTGCAGTGTTGGACAGATAGGGAAATGCACTCTTCAGCAGCTCTCAGCTCTGTTCCTATCAGTTCCACCTGAGTTTAGTCCCTTCAGGTCTCTCTCAGTGCAGTGGGGAGTGACACTGATAACACCCTCAGCAGGATGGGACCACGGAGGGTCACCCGGGGGCATTACAAGCCATGTGAGGAGGGTTTGCCCTCTTAATCACTGCTTTTAGAGGCTGTGCTCTATGATATTACAGGTTGGAGAGCTCCCACCACACAACTTCCAGCCTCCTCACTGCCTTCTCAGTGCAGACGTGGTGTGGCAGGACAGGCCAGAGAGCTCTCACCATTAGTCTCTTGATGCAGTGGGGCAATTTGTGTCACAGTTTCAGGCAGAAGGTACAGCAGAAATCCAGAATGAGTAGTGGGGCACTATTTTGTTTCCTCTGGATGGGGAATCCTAAAGGGAAATTTATAGCCCACACTCGTTTCTTGGGAAGCCTCAGTTACACTTAACTCATGTGAATACAGGAGGAGCCAGTTTTTCACATGTGTCTATTGATCTGAAGAGTTCCCTCTTCCACAAGCTTAACAGGCTTTACCTGAGAACAGTGCAGAAACCTGTGAATGTCCAGTCTCTTAAATGATAAATGCAGTACACTGCCCCAGCCCAAGCTGGCACCACAGGTGGAAGAATGTGGATTTAGCCTACTGAAGCCTGATGCCGCCCCACTCCCCACAAGCTCGCTCTAAACTCTGCATGCACACTGTGTCTCCGCGGCCCGAGGCCGTTCCTCACACCTCACCTGCTGCCAGCCCAAGCTGTGCTTTCCGGCCCCCGCACCTCCACCCGCTCCCAGGATTCCAAATCGACCTTCCTGTCGCCTGAGCGTTTCTTCCGAGGGCTGCCAAGGAGGGGAGCCTGCTGTGACGATTGCAACTTCTAGCCCAGCTGATACAGAACGCAAAAAGAGTCGCTGCTTGCTCTGCGAACTGTGAAGGAGCAAAGGAGTGTTTCTAGGGGCAGATTGCCTCTCCTCCCCTGTCCCAGGGCGGGCTGAGCTCAGGGAGCTGGTTCCAGAGGAGGGCAGGCAGTGCCGTGCACTCTGCCCCTCTCTGCCACGGACTGAGCCAGCAGCACGAGAGATGCTGGTCTGTGAAACGCGATCCCCATCTCTGAGCACCGCGGGGAAACAGCAAAGATTAATAAACCTCAAAATATTTTACAGCATTTAAACAGCGCGGTCACAGATCAAAGGCAATTGCTCATGTCAGGGAGGCAGGCTCAGTAAGCCTGGAAAGATCACATACAGAAAGCAGAGGCAAGATGCAAGAGAAAGCCTGCAGACAGGAGCCGAGGAAGGCTCGATGAGAGAAACCAAAGTGGTCTAAGCCAGAGTCTCACATGTGTTCCTGGAGGAGCGAGAGCCAGAAAGACTGCCTGGTTTCACTCAGTCTCAGTTGTGTCTTAGCACAAAAACACACATTTCATTTTAAGACACCCTCTTACCTTGGAAGTACCTGCTGCTGTGAGCAGCTTAAATCTCAGTATAACACACCCCTGCCTGATGCCTGAAATAAGGGACACACTGGGAATTATGTGCAGCTGGTGAATAGATTTGGAAAAGCCCTCAACTTCCATTGATGCCACAGAGACTGCAGAATCATGCCCTGCACTCTAAGAGCTTTCATTCCTAAACCCATGAGGGTACTGCTTGAAAGTTTGCTGGCAGAATCCTTTGCCCACACTTGCAGGCAGAGTGGGAGGCCCAAAAGTCTTTCAAATTGCTCATGTAACTATATTACCTGTGAGGAGGAGGAGGAAGGGAAAGGGACTTCTTATCCAGATCACTACAGTGGTAGTGATATGAAGATAAAAATGCCACACGGTAGTATTTCTAGTCTCAAGCTCTCCTAGAGGAGCTATTCCATCACAGAGCATCTTTATTCTCACATGACTTTGGGCAAGATAGTCTATTTACATTTTTTAGGTACAATTGAAGAACTAGCAGTAGTAGGGGCCCTCTCACACAGAGGTGGGGGATATTCATATTGCAATATTCAATTTCACAATATTTCAGTCTGGGTTGGACACTGAAGGTCATCCACAGTATGTGCACTGCGTGAGGCCGAGTGACTCCTCGACACAGACCCCCAGGAGGAAACCCTGTTCTCAAGGATCTCATGGATACTCCATCCCTGCAAACTCAGTCCTTCACTAAGGAATTCCTAAACCACACCTGCATTCTTGCTCCTGCGCCTTGCCTCATGACCTGGGGACTCCCTACGGCACTGTACAAACCCACTGTGCAGAACAAAAAGAGGTCCTCAAGCAAACTCTGTCTGATTGAATTTTGAAGGTAAGAAATGTCCTTCTGCAACAGATGTACAACCCCCTCTACCCACCCCAAACACCAGATCCATCACAGAGAAGGGAAATATTTACACAAGTTAGTAGAGTTCCAGTTAAATATTATGCTTAGCTGTCTAGAGACCATGTTCTCAGACTATGTCTATGAAATAAAAGATTAAACTTCATAACAATTATGAAGTTGCTCTGCTCACATTCAAAGGGAGTTAAAGAACATTAAAATAGTTCTTTGGGTAATATTCTAGTGAAATTGCTCTCTCCACTCTGGAGAGTTAGAGCTAAAACCTTCTGAACTATCCTGTAAACACACTTGGAAAGGGTAAGAGCTAAGCTGATAACCAGGTAGCACCTCTGCTCTGCAGGTTCTGTAAAAAATGTGAGCAATGCCAGAGAGCTTTTGAAGCAGCAAGGGAAGGAGGATAGGGGAGAGCAGCTTCACTTCTCGAGGGAAGTTTGTTTAGTGGAAAGTAAGCAAGTTGTCAGGGGAAAAGCTGACAATGTTGATTCCAGCAGTTGTACTGGGAATAAACAGCCAAGTGGATTACGTTACAGAGAATGAGAAACGGCTCTGAGGATCCCATTTAAATGCTGGGCCTTCAGGAATGATGTGATTCAGCTACACTCATGGCCCCGACAGCCAGTGACCCCTGGGCTGAGCCTTTCAACAGCGCTGGTGTCACCATCCGACCTCCGTGGGGTCCCCAAGAGCTCCAGCACAGCTGATGTCCCCAGGAGAGGCAGGGCTCACTGGTGAGGATGCAGACCCATGCTGGCTCCAAGGCAGGGGCTGGGCACTGAAATAGGGGTGGCAGCAGAGTGGGGGAGGTTGTGCAGGACTGGTTTGCCTCTCCCAGCCCAGCAGCAGGGGAGGGCCACCACGGGTCTCACCATCTCCTCCCCAGACAGAGGACAGGGCCCTCTCTCCTGTAAAAATAAGATGCCTGCCTGCCTTTCACAGGAAAGGGACCTGTCAAGAGGAGAAGGGGGTCTTGTTTGATTTATTAGTCTCCTCCTCCTTCCCATCATCTGTGGCTCATCCATCTGTAGTGATGAGGAGAAGAGATATGAGAGGACCCTCTTGGCTGCTGGGATACCATCCTTCTGCCCACTCACTGCCTGAAGACATCAGTCCTTTACAAGCACCATTAAATGTGTATCCAAAATGTGGCAGTCTCCTCCATCGAGATTCTATTCCCTGGATAATACAAACAGTTGCCAGAAAAAGAGTATCCTCTCATCTCTGTCTAGGCCATTATCCCTTTATATTTGCTCTTTAATATTTACTGGGTTCACACAAAGTGCATGCTCTGGAAAGAAAAAAAATCAGCTGCAGCTTAAAGGACTCCAAATTTAGTAATTGCTGCAGCCCCATCGACGTGAACAGTTAGCAGGGAGATTTCTCCAGCACTTCACATGCCGTGGTATTCTGCTTAGGTCAGACTGTAGAAAATGTTCTGTTCAGGGGCACCAAATCTGGAGTGTTTGCATAGGTGCCAGCTGCAGAGGCCTTATGAGTCCACCTCCAGTTCCTGCTGGTCCTTTCCCTCCCACTACCCAGTAACCTTGGCAGGAAACAGAGGTAGCCAGAGAGATGCTGATTCATACAGAGACAAAGAACCCGAGGGTTTTAACACACCTGTGAGTTAGCAAGAACTAGACCCAGCTCCTGGCTCCAGAGCCGGTCTTGCAGCCTTACCTGTTAGTGTGAGGTTGCTGTATGTGTTTGAAAACTGCTCCTTTAACAAAACCAAGTGCATCTGAGCTGCCTTTTCCCTCTGTAGCTCCAACATTATGTCAGGATGCTGGGCGATCTTACAGCCTTTCTGCTTATCCAGGGCAATGTCGCTGCGAACAATGTCTACAGCAAAAGGGAAAGAAAAGAGGGAGATGGCCAAACCTCAGCTTTCATTTTCGCCAGATGCTTGGATCAGCTCCAGCCCATATGACAGTCACACAATCATCACTCGGCAAGAGCAACCCAACAAAAGGATCCAAACCCCTTGGATCCACCTATCAAATGACCCTCCCCAGCCCAAGTCTCCTTTTCTCCCACACAAAGCTCACGTTGTATGCTCACAGAACCTACTGACCCTTCCATCCTTTACCTGCCCAGCTGTTGCTGTCTTACAATGCTGACCCCTCCGTTGCAGGAGAGTGCAAAAGTCTCCCAACACTTATATTACAATCCTGTTACATGTGTATTTGACACTAAATATTGAGGAAAAAAACTAAATCCCATTCCAGTAACCCCTGGCTTCCACTTAACCTTGTCTGTCAAAGAGGTGATGAAGAAGGCTTGTTCTCACCTTGTTTATCCTCACTGCAGCTATCACAGGTCAGCATGGCTTATGACTCTTTGAACAAGTGTCTGTATCCTTCTAATGCCTGACATTCAGGAGGCAGAAGGATTATTTAACAATTCTTTTCTCTTCATATGAGCATTCTCTAAGCCATATTGCGGGACAAGAATATGATATTCCCTACCCTAGAACTACTCACCTGCTGGGGAAAGGGAATGACAGAGTAGCAAGGCAGAACAAAAATCAAGTAAGATCTGTCAGTCTAAGCAGAAGGTGAGTGGTGCAAACTAGTCCTTGCTAGGTCCCTCGTGAGTTTAATAAACTCTGTAACATATTCAGATCCACAGGCACCAGATGCTGTGTCTAATTCTTACAAAACCTCAGGCAGCCAGCATCTCTAAGCAAGGATTTAAGCTGGAATTCTTCCATCACATTGCATAAGGACACTTTGCCTCACAAGGCTGATCTTTGCTTGGTTCAATTCCCATCTAGGTAGAAGCTGCTGAAGAAGCTTGTTGTCAGAAGAGAGTCACACCTTGCTCCACACACACTCTCCAGCTCCTTTATTGTTACACGCGTCAAGAAACACCAAAGTTGCTTCCAAAAGTTATGCTCCTGTCTCTCAAGGTGTCCAATCTCAGATTCAACAAACTTAGGTTCAAAGCTCTGCTATATCTTGGGCTGACAGGGAGCTGCCTCCAAACATGTGCTGGAGGACTGGAAGCCACATTATCTTCATGTCTCTGAACCTCACCTAGAGTCACACTGCTCTCCTGCCTGCTCTCAGACTGTGTTCTACCTCTTTTCTGCATAGTTTGGGATTAGTAGAGCTTCTCTAAAGCCTGTCTAAAACAGTCTGCTCAGAACAGCACTGTCATTGAAGTGCCCACAGTCTGTAGTCATGGTCAGCCATGTGAGTTCTCTCCCCCACCCACAGCTAGCATACTCAGGAGTGGATACTGGGCACCATCCAGATACCGTGAAAATATGGTTCAATATTTCTACACCCAGCACAAGGGCATCAGTGAGATGGAGCAAGAGGAAGGACTAATGTTCCTCTGCAGCTGATTGTGGAGTCCTCTGATCCCTTCCCCCTCAGGGAAATCCTTACAGCCTTCCCTTGGAGAGACTTACCATAGAGTTCCCCCCACCTGGGCAGACAGAAAGGTCTTCCTCAAGGACTTTTGCCTGACAATGAACCACTCCTCTTCCTTTCCCCATGTGTCCCCTGGTTTCTCCTTTCCCTGTTTCCTCATTGGTTGTGGTACCCCTCTTGGCCGGCTCCTTCTTCCCTTTGTACCATGCCTGTATCTTCCCCTACTTAAACCTTGGGCAGAGCACATATTTCCTCTTTTGTCTCTGGTTCTCCTTTGGCGTTTTGGACACGTAAATATATGTGTATTATTTACATGTAAATAATCTGTGTTTATTTATACAAATAAACCTTGCTGGAACTGAGCATACAAAAGGCCCTTCTGCCTCTCTTCACTGAGCCAGCTGTGGTCAGTGCAGTGTGTGTGGACCTGACTGCCTTGCCTGAATGCTTACCCAAGTGGCTTTTCCACAGGAGATGCTCATTGGGAAACAGGTAGAGCAGCAGCCACCATCTAAACCCCCATGCTGCTACAGCTAATGAGCATGGACCCCTCAGCTGAGTGCTTTAGTGCACATTCTCTTAGGGAGGCACTGAGTAAGACTTGGGCCTCCCCAACCTTTGCCCAACTAATGAATGATAAAATCCTGAACCCTCGTTGTGTGAAATATTTGGAGAACTGAAGATTGAGAAACACAGCCTTACATCTGTCCCACGTGAGAAAGACTATTGGGCTGCTGGAGTCACCTGGAGTCCAGGACTTTCCTGGGTGATGGATTTCCCTTCCTACAGAACTGAAGGCAAGAGCTGTACACCCCCCATCCCCAAGGGAAAATGAAGACAAGCACACCAGCGAGGCCCTGAAGGAGGAGAAGATGGAGAGGCAGACAGATTTGAAACTAGACGGTCAATATGCTGTCTGCAATTCTCCTTAAACTGCTGTAAGGGTGTCCAGACTGGGTCAAAAAAATGATTGTTTCCTAAAAGGAATGGGTGACTTCTAAAACCCAAACCAGGGCAAATGTGGACCCATGTGGAAGAACCACTGGACCAGAACCACGGTCAGGAGCCAGCACCGTGGAGGGTGCAGGGGGCTGTGGCAGTGGGTCCTGTGTGACATCCATCTTTGGGGACCACAGGGATGGCTCTGCATGCACTGTCAGCAGGGCCTGGGGACAGAGGGCAGGCCAGGAATGAAGAGCAGGAGCAGTGTTTTGACAAAGCTGCTGTGGCAGGGATTACCACAAGGATGTCAAATCACATGCAGACAAGTCTCTGGAAGAGTGTGGGGAAGGCATGCAGGGCGCAGAAGTCTCAGAGCACTCTCTGATAGTTATCTTCACAGGGTTCTCTGAGAGCTGCCACTGCAGACACACACAGCAGAGGCAAGACATGCAAGGTCCTGTCTTCTCAGATTGGTGAGGGACCCAAGAAACTTGCCCAAGACCTAAAGATGGAGCTGGACCCCACAGTCATTATAGCTCCAGCTTAAACTGTGGGCAGATGTCTGGGACATGGGGCTCACCAAGGAACTCAGTGCCTGCTCCTTCATACTCCACGGGGCTGTGCTCAATGCAGGGAAGGAGGCAAAGGCACCTCTGCACCACTCTGCTGAACCAGCAGCTCTGAGGGAAGAGGGCTGGCAGACCACAGCTTCTGAAGGCCTAGGGGAGCTCTCAGCGAGAGCAACTAGAGGGACACAGACAGCAAGGAGTTTGCAGCTTTCAAATCTTAAAAGGAAGAGACAGGAAAAAGACAGATGCTTGGAAGCCAAGAAGAAGGATGGTACCCTGCAGGCTCCGGGCAGGGCAGCTCCGAGTTGGCAGGAGAAGGGGAGAAGAGCACTCACTGCCTTCCTGAGCCTCAAGTTAAAGAAAGG
>VWZV01010110.1:312796-333595 GCA_013397155.1 Irena cyanogastra | reverse complement strand
AAAAAAAAAAAAAAAAAGGCGATAAACTGCTCAGCAGAACACGGGACCGAGCAGCTCCTGCCAGGAGTGCGAAAGAAGAACTCCAGATGTGAGAGCCCCAGAGGATGCCAAATGCTCTCCAAAGACGGCAGGCGGGAGCCGTGCCCCCGGCGGGCCGGGTCAGTACCCTGGCCNGCCTGTCACACCCGCCTGTCACACCCGCCGGTCACACCCGCCGGTCACACCCGCCGGTCACACCCGCCGGTCACACCAGCCGGTCACACCAGCCGGTCACACCCCGCCTGTCACACCCGCCTGTCACACCCGCCGGTCACACCCGCCGGTCACACCCGCCGGGAGCGGCCGAGGAACCGGGGTCCCGCAGGAGCGCTCCCCTCGCCAGGCTGCGGGGCCGGGCCGGAGGACGCTGTTTGCCGAGGCTGCTCTGTCTCCCAGTGCCCGCACACATCCGTGCCCCGCCTCGGGGCAGCTCCTGCGACTCCGCGCACGCCGCCCATGGAGGTCACCGAAACTACCAAGGAAATGTCGAGGAACACGTTAGAAAACACCCTTCAGGAGTGGCACAATCGCAGCGATGCTCTTTCCCGGGCATCCCAGGACCAGCTGAGCTCTACCAGTCTCTTTCTGTGAATCACCTGCACCAAGGGGTTTCAGTAACCACTTCCCACAGGGCAGAGAAGTTCCAAGGTGTGAGACCTCGAGGTCGGCGCACAGCACGCAGAGACAGCTCCCAGCCAGAGCCGGCTTTCCCTTGCACAGAGTGAGCTTCTCTAGCCGAGAATTTACACATGGTCAGTGTGGCCCGTGTGCAAGTGACATTCACATGGCTCATGCCACCATCTGCCCATAGGCAACTCCATTCCAGGAGTTGCTGGAGTCATGGAGCAGACACGGACATCTATTGCAGCTGAGCACCCGGAAGATGGGAGGAGGAAGGCACAGTCCCAGGTTTATGTGGACAGGGCAGAGGGATGTGGTTATTGTCAGAGGGAGGTGTGACAGAAGGGTAAAGAGGAGAAGTAACTCATCTCTCTGTGTCTGTGTGTGTGAAAGTGAGCGCTGCTCACAGCGATCACCGCTCCAGCAAAAGCAAGAGTCACCACTGCCACGGCACCAGAACAAGCTGAGTTTAGCCATCCTCCTCAAGGGACTCTTTGCTTCTGATTTCCAGTCTTGAAAAGTGAATTTGAAAGGGGGGAAAACCCCCTCGATTTTATTCTAACAAAGCCTGAACACTTTTTCTAAAAAAATGAAATATTAGGAAATTATGTTAGCACCAAAATTAAATAGATGTTTAACGAGTGACCAGGCAAATGTCTTATGATTTTCACATTGCCAAACTTGTAAAGTACCTACTTTTTAAATCAACAAATTTAAAATGCTTTTAAAAACAGGTTTGTCTGCTGGAATTATTATAAAATGCCCAATGATTGTGAAATTTGGAACACAACTTTTATGTAGAAAGAAGATTTCTCAAGACACAAACTGCATCCTCATCATGTCTGTCTTTAATGGGCAAATTTTTGACACATTAGTATCATTCCTTTATTTTAGCTGGGAAAAATTCCCTGACAATGAGTTCCAGAAGTTATTTCTCACCATATTAAAAAAAGTCATATTTGTTCATTTTATATGTAATAATTCCACTGGATGCTCCCTATTTCTTGTGTCATGAAAACAAGGAAATAATCATTCCCAAATTGTCTTCTCTGTGTGACACCGAGCTCATAGCATTTGTCATAATCTCTGTCACTTTTTCCAAGATGAAAAATCTTTATGACTGAAAGATATGACTTTGATCACTTCCATCATCCTACTCCTCACATGTATATTCTTTACACTGATTAGTGTGACAGCACCTAGTTTACTTACAGCATAAGAATGCTCTCAGTGATTGTTTCCAATTATTTTCTAATATCCCTATCATTAGATTCACTTTTTACTTACCTAAATGTATTCAGAGACCAACCCATAATAAATTCAGAACATTTTTCCTGAATGCCCACTGCTAATTTAGAATTGATAGTTGTGTACAAAAAGTCATGTCTTTCCTCGTGCATGTAATTTTGCATTAATCACTTTTAACTCATACAAGTAGATGCAGCATGGAAAGAAGTGTGAAACTAACAAAAGTATGTCATTTAAAAATAGAATTTAGGATGTTTATTATAAACAATTAAATACCTAACCATAGAAATCTTTTTACCTCACCAATACACAAGCAAATAGCTAACAAATCAGAAGTTAATTGTTTGATTGCACCATTTCCTGCAGTTATTAAAGCACTTTTCATGCATGATTACAGCAGAATAGTTTTTATTTTAGAAAGAAAGAGTGGAGATAAACAGGCAATCTTTGGAAGTACCTCCTGCTCAGGCTGTATCTCCCTTACCTTGTGTAACCCAGGTCTGGCAAATCCCAGAAGTCCAAAGGACATCAGAGGATCTCCCCATCTTGGGGACTGAGTTCTTGCTATGCCTGAAATGCTACAGCATTCAACTCCCTAAGGGGCTGTGTTTGAAACACTTGGAGGGTGAAAAAAACAACTATTTCCTCTTCAAGCTCTGAAAGGACAGATGTCTAAACTGTCCAGGGACACAAAGCAGACAGAAAAGGGGCCCTGGGTGACCAGAAACAGAAGATGATTCCTTGAAGAAAGGAAAATTCGTTTGTTTGTTTTTACCAGGACAACAGGATGGTTCTCTATTCAGAAACATCTACTGCAGTTTTATGAGCTGGCAGAGCCAAAAGGACACTCCCAGACACATGGCAACAACGTTCCCTTTCTCTGGCTCAGGTATCCTCATATCCCATGATCATCCTCATAATCCTGCTCACTAAATTCACAGTGAAGCTGTTGCCTTTTTTTTTTTTTTTAGCTTTAAATAATTTTCTGCTGGCTTAGCAAAGGATCAGAACTGTGCCAGAGCACAAGGGAAGCAGCAGAAGAACAGTGCACAAATCATAAAGAAAGCATGGGGACCAACCCTTTTGATGGCAGAGAAACACGAGGTGAGATTTCCTGCCTTCAGGACATAGATTTGAAGGATTTAATCTGAGCAAGACTGAGTCTGCTGCAGTCCCATCTGCCTTCAGTGCAGGCTTTCCTTTGCCAGAACTGTCCTCTACACCTCTGCCTGGTCACACGGCATTAATCGATCTGGCAGCTGAGCAAGCTGAAGCACAACCACATCTCCACCATCAAGTTTTGGTCAGCTGAGATCCCTGAACTAACTCACCACGCAAACTGAGGCTCCAGGCATGGAAGAGGGCAGGAATACGCCAGAAGGGGCAGAAGAGTGGGAACAGAAGCCCTAGCTGGGGTCAGTTCCAGCCCCTGAGTAGCCACATAAATGAATCCTCAGGTCATTCACCATATCCCTGGGTCATTATTACCTTCCTTTCCACTCAGGCATGTTCTAACAGCATGGCATCCTAGGAAACACTTGTGCAGTATGGACTGAGCAAGGCTGAAAATATGTTCCCACTGCCAGACAAATTTTGAGGCTTAGATGCAGTGCTGGGTACCTGAAGATGCCTGGAGGAATGGATCCAGCACTGAAAGAATACACAGAATGCCAGTATCACACAGCATGATGTGAAATTTCCCCTACTACACTGCAAAATCCCCTGACTAGTATGGAAGGCTTAAGAAACATGTCTTTGTAAATTTTTTTTGTTGTAATTGGACATTTTTCCAGATGCCTGCTATCCCCTTAAAAAAAAAAAAAAAAAAAAAAAAAAAAAAAAGAAAAAAAGGGGGGGAAAAAAAAAAAAGGAAGAAAGGGGGTGATAAAATAGAAGGAAGCAACTTACCAGCAACTAAAAGAGTATTTTTGAAATCACTACCTACATGCAAATGTAGTTCCCTTCCCCTCTCCCTCCCATGGCCCACACAGGGACACACAAAGTGTCCTTTGGTCCCTTCTCAGCCACAAAAAGGCTACAAAAGTCTACAAAAAGCTGGGGTACAGGAGTGAGAAGCTGTGCACTTGGGCCAACACATCTTTGAGAAGTCCGGCTGTGAGTAACTCCTCTTGTTCTGCTGGAGTCTTCCTTCACAGCCCATTTGCACAGGGGGAAGCTACAGCACACAATCTATAGCTATATTTATTGCTATAGCAATGTCTATGCCCCCTAGGCTGTCCAAATCTGGCTCTGTGGCTTTGAGGTGAGAGGCACTTGAGGATCACCCTGCAGATGAGGAGGCTCCACATTAACCCAATAAATTTGTACTGGAGCACCAGCAAGGAGCTTCCAAAAGGGGCTCTGGGTTCAGGCACTGAGAGAGCACCTGCAGCATCTCTTGCTGAAACAGGACCAGGACTCCACACACACGTAACACTCCAACACTAAGCTCCAGGACAGCATGAAAGTCAGGTTTGAGCAAACTCAGCTTCAGAAGAGGTTTTGTACTGGCAACAACCCATGCCTCTGCCCCAAGGAGGAGCTGCTCAGGCCTGCTTTTGTGGAGACCGCCTTTTCTTGTTGTCCCATTCCTCAGACCCAAGTGGTCCTTGGTACTTGTGAGGCAGTAGAAAGGACAGGCTGAACCGATTTCTTGTTAGGAAACCCAAGAGCAAAATGAGAAGTAGGCCTACTACACAGACTGAGCATGAAGCCTTGCATCTTTGTACCTGCCCTGGAATCAGACGTGTGCCTGTGGCAGCAAACACATCTCCAGATAACAAAACACAACGCTGAGCACAGCTGGGGAAGAAAAACGAACTCAGCAGGGCACATACAGAGAAACACCATTTAAGGGAGGGAAAAGTCTCCCAGGCTAAAAATGTTACACCTCTTGATCATAAAATGTCAAAAAGTCTCTGGCACAGCCCCACCTCCTGGTACCACAGAGGCTGACATACATTAAACTGGGTTTCTGTTTCTAACAAACCACAGGCTGGCCAATGCCTTATACAAATAGGGTGGACGCCAGGACTGACCACCCGAAGTCAGGGCTGCATGGGACAGAAGCCACCCGGCGTGTGCAACATAGGTGGGGTGTTAACATAACACATTAGGTGACCTAGTATCTAACAAAATCCAGGAGGCACCTAGAGCCATGCTACCATCAAGAGAGACTGCACACCCTGTGGCTCTCCAAGACCATCTACCACAGGCCCCCACTTTCACGAGCTGCCCTGTCAGGTACTGACCAATCTGCCAGCAAGGGATGAAATTGCTGTGCCAGTTTTATATGCCATGCTGGAGCAAATTGCCACACTCACCCTCTTCATGGGCACCACAGGCAGCAACCACAGAGCATGCACCATTTTGTTACCTTTGCTGCCCAAACGTGACTAGTTTAGACTGGAGTGAGGCTGTTCACACATACAAAGGAAAGATGTCATACACCCCTGGTAACACACAAAACTTCCAGGTCTGTGCTTCCAGGAAAATTCTGAACAAGAAACGAGTTACCCTGAAACCTAAAGGAGAAACCTTATTTCAGGAAAACTAAGTACATTTTAGATACAAGTTGAAAGCAACTACTAGTACCCTCAGAGAGTACCCACACTCTCTGTGAAAGAAAGAAGTGGGAAAAAATGGGCTGGTGAACCCAAAGGCAGGCCTAGGTAAAAGCAATTTTCAGAAGGTGGAGGTGTGCATAGTTAGGACCATTTAAAAGAAAATCAAATATAATTTTAAGTGCAGGGGAAGAGTAAGATGAATCTCTAAGGAGCTCTGATAGTCAGGAAGGTAGAGCACCACAGAGACAAAAAAAAGCATCAAAGGGAACAGAGAGGAATACCTGGTCTGAAGTGCACCAGGGTGGCAGAGGGGGATTTACAGGATGACGATCCCTGTACAGAGATTCATTCCAACTCTAGCAAGCACAGTCACAGGATCCATGAAGGATGATACAAAGCAGTCCTGTTGCTGTTGCTGCCTTCCATCTGGATGCCTGGAGGGCCACACCAGTGTGGCCTGTGAGCACACAGTGGGGTGCAGCTGCCTGTGATGTGAACACCACTCACAGTCACTCACTGGTAACTGCAGTTCTCTGAGCAATCTGCACACGTGCCCTTCGCCTCCCAGTCCTGCACTCTGCGAGCTGCTGCAGCTGAGAGGAAGGTAAGAAGTGCCCTTCCCTCCCCCTCTGTGCACAGGAGAACACAAGGCACGGGAACACCCACGGGGGCTGCAAAGAGAGCCCAGACTCCGCGGGCAAAGGCCTGGAGTCTCTGTGCACCCACAGGCAGAAGTGGCAGTAAGACAAACACTCAAAGCAGAAAACAACCAAACAGTCACTTGTCAGGTCACTAAAAATCACTAGGGTGCTGCATAAGACTTTAAAATTCACTGATTTCTCTGCTAAACATTTTCTGACTTTCTTAACTAATCAAGCCCCCCAGCATCTTCCCCACCCCCATGCCATTATAAGAAATTTCAGAAAATAGGTACTGGACATATAAAAGCCCATGGACATGGAAAACAACTCCAACCACCCCAGAGAGCTTGGGAAGAAGGAAGGGTACCTAGCAGGATGCTTGTTGGCTTCCCCCATGCTCAGGTGCTGGCTGCCATCAGTTTTCCGTGCCGTCTGTTGAAGCTCTAAGTCCTTGGCAGCAAGAGCAAACTGCATGTCCTGATTCCAAGCAGGTTCTGGGTGAGCCACCAATGAGGGAACAAAAACGGGACCAGGGCTCCAAATGGAGAAGGTGGCTGCTCACACCCAGAGCAGCAGGGCAAAGAGCTGTGGTGGCATCAGGATTTTATTTTGGAGAACTGGATCCCTCTAGTGAAGTACTTAGTGCAGCCTCAGCACAAAAGGATGTGAGCTACTAGCAACTCTAGCCCTTATCCAAATAGGGTGAAACTCCCTGACCCTGGAGTTTGCACACAGATCTTAAGAACAAATACGAGAGCTTTGCTTCCAGGCAGGAAATCCCTTTTACCACACCTTTCTGATTTACACCAATGCTTGATACACACCACATGTGTCTTCCCCTTCCTTCACCCACACTCACAATGGTCCTGTTCCATATTTAAGTGATGAAAAGTTAAGACCTGTGGTTACAACTTCTATGAAAAGCTTCAGTTTGAAGGCTGCTACATTTCAATTTTATTGCCATGAGGAAAACTGAAAAAAAAAGCCAAAATATTTCAGTCCTTCCTTAACATGAAAGCTGTTGTGAAGACATTTAATAAGCATAAGTTCACTCCTGCAAGTTGTTGAAACATGGAAGGTGGGAAAATTTATTCTTACAAATGTTTTGTATGAGTCCCATCCACAATTTATGTACGACACTTAATTTCTACTGTACAAGGTGTCTGTGGCAAGTTTGGTCAGCATTTTTTTCCTGAAGTGCATCTCAGCAGGCAGAGCTTACAACAAACCCTTTGACTGAGATTTGTTACAAGAAGAAAAACAAGGAATAACATCGGGATTGCCCCAGCTAGGAGAGCAAGTGAAAGATGGAGCACAAAAATTTACCCACCTGCCTGCGTGTGGGAATAGAAGGACATTCATCTCAGAGATGTTATGTAGGGAAACAGCAGGAGTGAGAGCCATCAGAAAACTGGCAAATGCATCTGCTTTTTCCATTCAGGACTGCTGCTGACTAGATCTCTGCAAAATTTCCTCTGTTCCACAGACCTGCCCAGTGGGAACTGTCTGGCATTAATTGGCCTTCAAAACTACTTATGGAAAAATCTTAAGTTAATTTTTGTAAGTCGTTGAGTGGGGGGGGGGGGGGGGGGGAAGCTTGTTTCTTTAAAAAATAAACAAACTAGGCAAGAGAGAAAAATCAATAAATTCTTGCATATGGATATGGTATTCTGCTTCCTAAAAGAAATGCCTTAGGACGGAGACATGGCCCTAAATTTTCTACACAGTTTCTTTGTGCGAATTATGGGCCGCGAAAGGTGAAAGCCTTTTGTGTACTGAGGTCCGATGGGAAGAAGGGCAGACGGCGAAGAGGGGAGCAGCAGAAAGGCGGGGGCCAGGCGGTGGCCTGGAAAGAGCTCGGATGGCCGAGCGGTTCGGAGGGGGAGCAGCCCCGACCGGGCACCAGCACGCGGGGACCGACCGTCAGCAAGCCCGGAGGGGCAGCGGAGAGCCCACGGGGCTGGGAGGGGCACAGAAACGCGCACAACGAAGAGGTCCGTGGGNGGCCCCGGGGCTCACCGTCCTCGTAGTTCTTGAGGTAGTAGTCGGGGCCGGGCCCGCCGCGGCTCTTGGCCGGGTTCTTCACGTTGTGGAACTGCAAAAAGTCCGTCCTCTTGCCCGCGAAGCGCAGGAAGGCGGGGGCCAGNGCCTGGAAAGAGCTCGGATGGCCGAGCGGTTCGGAGGGGGAGCAGCCCCGACCGGGCACCAGCACGCGGGGACCGACCGTCAGCAAGCCCGGAGGGGCAGCGGAGAGCCCACGGGGCTGGGAGGGGCACAGAAACGCGCACAACGAAGAGGTCCGTGGGGAAAGGCAGGGCTCCCGAGAGCCGCGGGAGAAGCGCGGGACGGGGCATCCCGGGGCTGCGATGCCTGGGCCCCGCCTGGAGCCGCGGCAAAGTCTCCTCTGCGGCCGGCGCTGCCTGCGCGGGGCTCGGGGGCACAGGGAGACGGAGGACGCAGCGGGGCGGGGGAATGTGAAAAGTCCCGCTCCCCAGTGCTGGTCTTTTGTTCCCGGGGGCCGACACCCGCCGAATCCACGTGGGGCGGGGGGAGCGAGCTCCGCCGAGCTCCTCGGCTCTCCTCCCTCGGGAAAGAAAGGGTACGGGAATCCTCCCGTGCCCGGTGCCCAGCGGCAGCGTGCCCGAGCGCGACACGGCCCCGCCGGGCGCGGGGAGAGCGGGGCANCGGGCCCTCGCTTCTCCAATACCGCAAACGACCGGGGAGCACGGGGCTCGAGGACCCGCCGTTGCCCCGCCCGGGGCAGTGCGCCGCGGTACCACCGGCTGCGGGGCTCTGCGCGGGCCGAGCAGCGCGGCCCTGGAGCGCGGAGCCGCCCCGCCCGCCGGTGGCGGCCCTGAGGCCGGCGGGCCCGGCTCCCCCCCGTCCTGCCGGCACCCTCCGGACAAGTGCAGCGGCGTCCGGGAGGCAGAGGCGCTCAGAGCCACGCGGGACCGTGCCGCGGGCCGAGCCGCCGGGCAGGGCAAAGGAGCGGGGAGGGGAGAAAAGCGGGAGCCGTCCCGGCTCCGCTTCTCTCACGCCTTCCCGCATCCTCGCCCTGCTCCTTCCCCGGCTGCCGAAAGGACCCTCGGAGCGGGCGTGCGGAGGAGACCCGCTCTCCCTCCCCGACTTACCCAGCAGGGAGAAGGCTTTCTGGCCGTCCCAGCGCCTCCAGGCCGCGGCCGCTCCGCACCGCCGGTGGAACCCAGCGCAGCTGCAGCCCGGCTCTGCCCCCCGCGCAGGGCTGAAGTCCGGGGAGCGGAGGGCTCGGAAGACCTGGCCGACACCCGCTCTCTGCCCGTCGGGACCCGGGGAAGGCTCGGCTCGGCAGGCGGCCCCGTTCATGCTGCTGTTTTTTGTTCCATTTTGATTTTTTTTTCCCCCTGTGCTGCCTCGGCCCCGTGTTGTGCTTTTCGCAGAGGAGCGGTTGCTGGAGCGAGGGGAGCACGACATTTTTGCAGTCATAACTGATAAGTCTCCGAAATGCTTTCTCCATTGCAAACATGTGCATCTTAATGGAAACCATGGCCTCGCTCCCTCCGTCACAACAAGCGCCGCCAGCAGCGCGGAGCCCGGCAGGGCTGGGCGGCGGGGCCGCCGGGGCGCCCCGCGGGCGGCGTGGGGAGGGCGCCGGGGGGCTCCTGCCTTACCTTAAGAAATCGAGCCAGCCATCATGAATGATGGAGGGGTCCAGCTGCAGGGAGAGGAAATTCTCACTGATTATCCTGACAGGGCTCTTGGTGTTGACATCAAGGAGAATGAGAGTTCTTCCCTTCACACCTGGAGGTTTCTCCACCGGCAGTGCTCTCCTGTCCCCAGCCTGAGAAGGCAAGGAGAAGGTGGCCATGAGGGCCAGCCCAGGTGCCATCAGGGCTAAGAGTCCTGGGGGGCAGGAGCTAGGACAGGGCATGCCGGAGAGCAGGAAACCCCTAATTAACTCGCTGTCTGCAGGGGCTCGCTGGTGGCTAATTGTCCTTATCTAAAGTGTGGGGCGCTCTGCCTTTTTTTGCAATGTTTTGGTGTTGGTGGAGGGGAACTCACGCCCCTGACCAGCCTTTCTCGCAGCCGGTGCCAAGACTCCTTGCAGCCAGCACCGCCCCTTTAAGAGATGCAGGCTCCAGACATTTTTAACTTTTTGAAGGTAAGGGGAGGCTCCTGGTTTAACCCCCTCGGCTCGGGTCCCGCCGCCCTGCCGCAGCCCCGCCAGCACGGAGCTTTCGCTTTGCGCCGGCTCCGGCAGACGTTTTCGGCTCCCGCACCACGCAAAACCGGGACGGAGTCGGGACACCGAGACACTGTGGAGCTCGGGACGCGGACCGGATCGCCGGGGCCGGCCAGCACGGTCCGAGATGGTCGCCGGCTGCAGGAACGACAGAAACGGTAAGGCAGCGAGGACGAAAGGGTGGGAGGAGGGTAATCACCTCGGGAAAAACCCCAAACACTACCTAAGGCAAGAGTTAGCTCCAAACTGCGCCGGGACCCGAGACGCTGGACAAGGTCCTCGGGGCTGAGCGCTGGAGGCTCCGCGGGGCCCGACGGGCGTAGCGGGGCTGGGGAACGCCAGCACCCCGGAGCCCGGCGCGGCGCGCTCGGTGCGCCCTGCCCGAACCTGGGCTTCGGCCCCTCCTCGCACGAAGGCCGTCGGGCACTGCGGGGAACCGGGGCGCGGGGAATCGAGCCGCCGGTCGTCTTTTCCCGCCTGCCTCCGGCCCATCGGTGTCCGACCAGCGCCAGGGAAAGAAGGGCGGCAGCAGCAGCGCCTAGTATGGAAACATCGGCATCGGGGACGGAAAGGACAGCACGGTTTGATGGCACCGACGTGCCGGGACGGACCGGGGCAGGGCGAACCGGGCTCGGCGCACTGCAGAAGCGCAGGCGGCTGCCGTCGTGGCACCGAGCCGGGGATCGGTGGCGGCTGCCGACAATCCCGGCAGCCTCAAGGAATGTCCATCCGAATCGGACATTCTCTCCGTCAGCAGCCGCTTCCCGGGCAAGCCCCGAGCTCCCACAAGCAGCGTGCTACCTCCGGGACACGTAACGCGCCCGTACCTGGGCCCTCGGCCGCCGTGGCCTGCCCCAGTTCCCGCGTCGCCCAGGCCATGCGGGACGCAGGGCCCCGGTGCCGCTGCCGGCCCGGCAACGGAGGGCTGAGCCGGACCAGGTGCGGTCCGTCGGGGCCCCGCAGCCCCGGGGATGGGGCGGCCGCAGCACCATCTGCTGGTGAGGGGCCCGGCGCGGCGGGGGAGCCGGCACCCACCTGCGGACAGCCTCCGCGCCGCGGTCGGGACGTGCCGGGCTGCGGGCAGCAGCGCGGCTTCGGGATCGAGGCACAAATCCTGCCGTAAGAGTGGCCGAGCGCCGGGGACCCGCCTGCCGCCCTCGGGGCCGGTACGAGCGGCCCGGGCAGCCGGATCAGGGGCACTCCGAGGGCACGGGCAGCCCGCTGTCCCGGCAGGGCTCCCCTCCCTTGGGAACCCTCTCCAGTTTCTCCCGGTGTCCGTGCGGAGCTATTTGCGCTCCCCGATCGCCCCAGTCAGGGCCCGGGTAAGTCCCGGAGCTCGGTGCGCTCGGCGGAGCCCCGCACAGAGAGCAAGCACTCGGGCCTGGGCCCCGGTGAAGCCCGCGGACAGCGCTGTCTGCGGTGGAAATCTCCGCTCCCCCTGCCTCTGTGCCCCTGAAACGCTTCAGGACAAGGGGGGCAGCCAGCCCTGCCAGCCCTACCCGGGTCACTCGGGCAGGGGCTGCGGCGGCACGGAGCCCCTGCGGTTACGCGGGGAAGGATGAAGCATACCTCTGGCTCTGCTAGGGGAGAGCAGCAGGGAATACACTAACTAGGATTTGTCGTGAAACCATCCCGCCAAAGCGGAGACGGGAGCAGGGCTCAAGCCGCGTCTGGGAAGAGGCTGCCGAGCGTAGCGCAGGCTGACCCAGAGCAGCAAAAGGGTGCCCGGGGCAGCGGGCTCTGAGCGCTGGAATAACTAAGAGGATCCGGGGAAAAGAGCTGTGCAATTTCAGCTATGCAAAGCCCTGGCATCCCGGGACAGGAAGAAGGCAATTTAAGCCTGGAAATTTGTGTTCGGCTGCAAAGACTTCTGCCGAGGTTTGCAGTAGCACTTAAAACTGACCCAGGACCTAAAGCCTCTGCTTCAGAAGCTGCGCAGTTTTTTGGGTCATCTCCAAATGAGGAACACGAGCTCCAAAATTATCTCGTTATTTTTTAATATTTTTTTTCTACGTTTTCAGAAGATGTGAGCAAGGCTTCAAGGGTACTTGTTGTGGTTGCAGGCCGAAATTTTGTAACGTGCCTCCCTCCAAGGATGGTTCTATTTTCAAACGAAATTCCAGTGTGATCTGTAGTAAAAGAGGGAAAAAAACACAAACAAAAACGAAACAAATTATCCACTTTAGCCTCTTTTTAATATATTTTTTTCCTTACAAACACATTAGTTCGAAAGAGAAATGTGTTTATTCCGAAACGTTCCCCACAATTAGTCTCTGCTTTGAACGCAAACTCCGGATGCACTGAAGTCACTTATCTGCAGAGATATCACCAACAACATTAAACAGCAGGGAAAGAGGCAAAAAACCTCCCAGATGCCGGAGTCACCTTCCAGATTCTGGGAAGATGACATTAAAGGAAATATTCCTTTACCTATCTGAGCTTTCCAAACCAACACCGGGAGCTTGCCCCAATCCTGTGCCCTCGGAAATGCAATTGCACCCCACTTTGCATCTGATCCCAGCAGCTGCAAGTTAAATCTAAAAATACAGTGGTTGGGCTTTTTTGTTTGTTGGCCTACTTTTCAATAAATCGTAGGCTTGCTATAGGAAACATTAAAACGTTAAAAATTACTTGGTTATCTGCGAGCTCTGGGGCAGCCGCGGAGGTGCGGGGGCCCCGAGAGCTGCGAGTCCCGGCAGCCGCCGCTGCCGCCCGGCGGAGCTCGGGGATGGCCCGGGAACCCGCGACGAGGGAGCCACGGCCACCTCCTGCCCAGCCACGCACACCAGGCAGGAGATATCTCAATTTACACCAGCTGCGACCCTGCTCGCCGTCCGCAGGGGCGGCGAAGCGATGATCCTCTCTTGTGTTACGATAATGACTTTAGAAAGCCTGACTCACATAAAAAGTATCTATAAAGATTTACTCGCGGTTTTGTCAATTTCGAAATAGGTTTCCCCGTTTTCCATCTACTCTAAACTTGCTGGTTTTAATCTCCAAAACAGTCATTGGAAAAGCAAACTGGGGGAGGAGAAGCATTTCTATAAAGAGCTTAACCAAAGCACATTAAATATTTTCCCAACATCACCAAATAAACAACAATTCTCCAGCTCCCTATAAACTATTTAAAGCATGTCATATCATCTCTTCTGCTCTTGCCAATGTACTTTCCTTTTAATTTACAAGCTGATTAGAGCAGGGGCCTGTCTTTTTGTATATATTTGCAAAATATTTGGCACCCTTTCAGTCAGTTGCAGTTCACAAACACTTAAAACTGCATTTAACTTCATTATTATAGGTAGTCACTTGGATTTTTCCTCTTTTTTAGAGCTACTGCCTGTGAAAGTGCTTCTTGTAAATGGTCTGAGTAGTTGTTGAAGGTTTTCAGCAGAGGAAACCTCTTCAGATGGAAAAAAAAAAAGAGAGAGAGAGAGAGAGAGAGAGAAGAAAAAGCACAACGGAAATCTAAACTCAGATCTCGGGCTGTACAAATGGGCCCAAAAGAAAGTGGGGGAAATCTCCTTAGGAGGAACATTTTTAGTTCACTAAAGAATAAACTTTGCTCATAAATGATGAAAGTTATTATCATCAGAGGATGTCCTGTACCAAACAAACCTCCATTAGGCTGGGAAGGATAAAACAGGCTAGACAGCCCTTAAAAAAAAAAATCATCATGTCTTTGATTCCCAAGATATCAACCATGTCTGTTTCTATAGTGCTGTCAAGTAAATCTGAGTTATGGATGCTCTAAAAGAAGCCAGCAAGGAGAAAATTCAGCAAGTGAAAATTAAGAGTATTATCCATACTTCAGAAAAATACACTTTCTTTTCAGGCTCTTAAGCTTCTGCCCTTTAGCATGGTATGACAACTTCTTAGCAGAGGAAGACCAGTGAATGTGGTAAAGCTGTGATCATCAGAACATGCAATTGCATGACAGATTCCTTTTACTGAGCTTTTTGCTCTTTCTGCAATGCAGTGTCCATCATTTTCACCACAAGAACCTTAACGTCTGGAATGCAACCTCCTAAAACTGCCAGTGCCTCAAGGTGGGTGTCACACAGCCTGAACTCCACTGCTGAAACCATTTTCCAGCGTGTTTATGTATCATGTCTAACCTGATCAAACAGACAGAGGACAGTCGCTTGATTTACTACGGTATCCACATACTGCTCGTTAATGTAGGTGATCTGGGAAGTTCTGCAAAAAGCAAAAACCTCTGTCTGAGCTAGGACTGGCTGGTTAGGGAGCTCAGGCACGGCAGGAGGAAAGCAAGCCTACTGAGAGAGCTTCCTCCCTCCATACGTGCAGAAGGCAAGGCATCGATCAAAACCAACAGCCTGGGCAGGAAAAGCACAGTTGGCAGTGTTGTCTTTGCATTTTTGCCAGCCTGAAAGGAACACAAACTGGTACTTCCAAATCTAGCCATAGGAAAATAGAGCACGTTTCTTTGAGAGTCATTCTGTACTCATTAGCTGCATAATGAAGAAACCTGTAAAAAAAAAAAAAAAAAAAAAAAGTGGGTGGGACAGGGACAAAAAAAAGCAACATAAAGGTTGTAAGTGTGGGCTCTCCCTGGGTGGCACCCCAGAATGAAGCTGGAAGGATGAAACGGAGTTTTAGGCAGCTACCAATCAATTTTTTTTTCTTTCAGTTTTTGTAACTTAATTTCCAGTTCTGTGATAAGTTAGATACCATGTACTCTGTTGGAATAAACAGCATTTACTGTTTCTATTATCTGCCTTATTGTTTTACTTTATCTGACTTCCCGTGCATGGTCTCAAAAATTCCCTTACAAGCCCAGGAGACCCTGGTCCTCCAGATTTGTCCATGGAGAGAACTTGTGAAACCCCAAAGTGTTGAACTCCCAACAGGACTTCTGAAGTCTTTGAAAGACTAAGATGCACTGTTTCCATAGAGCTGTAGGAACTGCTCTGAGGTTCAAACCAGGTGCCATCTCAGCACACAGAAATCCCCTTTGCCCAGTGTCTCTTCAGCAAGCAGGAAAAAAAATCCACATAATGACTGAGAACATTTCAGTGTACAACAATGCCCTTGGACAGAGAATGCTCTTTGGCTCCATTGACTTCTCTGTACTCCTCAAGGGCCAGGTCTGATTTCACTTTTGTCTTTCATATCTTTAGAAGCACAAATACAGCAGCAATTTGTCACAGTCAAAGAGATACAGAGTGAGAATGCAACAGTGAGACTGCAGCTCTGCAGTGCCCCGAAGACCACAATAGCCTCGGAAACCTTTTTCTTCAAATTGAGCCCAGCCCTGGGCAGCAGAGAAATGTGTAGAATTATCCCTGTTTCACATCATCATGTGAAAAAGAAAGAGAAGTGAATACGCCAATTTTACAAGCCTGAGAATGAATACAAGCGAGTATTTGTCCCACCATCTGGGGGAGATGATAGAGGTGAAGGAAGAGGGAATATGAGGGGGATGGTAAAAGTTGACAGAGACCTTCTATTTTTCTGGAGGGATGCTTTACATTGCAGCAGCAAAAATGGAGGAAGCGGACATGAGAATTAGATCAGAGAGGGGAAGTAAGAAGATAGATGAAGTGCAAGACTGGAGGAGCAAACGAGTCAATTATGAAAAAGAGGAAGTAACTGTGTGCAGAAATCAACGAGGAGATGGAGCTCAGGGGAAGAAACAGCAGCCAAAATGCTCTCAAATCAGAGATGCTGCTGGGGTGAGAGAGACAGAAAAGAATTGGAATATTACAGGTAATGAGAAAATTGTAAAGCCCTGTCTGCTGTATTTATTTGCACAGGGCAATTAAGCTCTCTGTCACCATCTGTATCCAGACATCTGAGTATGGCCCTGCTACAGACAAAGACAGGACAAATCACCTGTGTCAAAGCTGCAAACTGTTGGTGTGCATTAGAGAAATCAGAAGCAACACATGAAACTCACAGCTAGAGAGCAAGAGGAGAAAACTATGGGTCATGCCTGAAAACCAGACAACTAGATGAAGCAGAAATAAAGTTAAATGCCCATAAGGAACCATGAAATTTGGAGGCTCAGAAGAGAGCACCACTGAATGAGGGAGAAAGGCCAGCAGTACTGTGACCTGTACTCAAGGAGGGAGGAGGAGACAGGCTGATGCCAGATAGACTTTAAACCAAATGCCCTGCTTCCATGGGCCAGAAAAAGCAATGTTCTTTCTGCATAAATTCCAGAGCCCTCACAGGAACTCATCCTCACCTCAGCATTGCTTGAGGGCTGGCATGTCAGCAGAAGTGAGGGGTGAGGTGCAGAGTCCTTAACCCAGGCACAGAACCTTATTGCCCTGTAGGGAAAGTGCATTTATTCATAGCACAGACATCTTTGTCCTTTCTACCACGGGCAACTGGCTATTGCCTTGTATCTTCTCCCTCCACAGTCTCCCTTCTGTTAGTCCTTTAGAACAGCAACAATTGAGAAAGCTAAAAATAAAGCTATATAAGCAATATAATAGGCATGCAATTGCATGTCTATTTTCTTTGAAAAAATTATGGTTTATTTCCTGTTCAATGGAAAATACAGTTTGATGTTACAACTATTAGGTTTTGACTGAATGCAGAAATTTGACTGAAACAATGACATTTCCCCCTGTATTTACTATTACCATATGTCACTGATTATATATTTAAGTTGCAAAAACGAATTAAATTTCATGGCTTCCTCAAGCTAGATTCTCTTGGAATGGACTGTCTTTTGTTACTAACCAAAATGCTTGGAAAACAGTTTAAATCATAACAGCAGACTTTTGGTATCATTTCAGGAGAAAACTGGTTATCACAAACCAAGTGCTTAACACATCATCATCCAGAAGGCTGGGTAAAGCCTTGCAAAGCTGCAGCCATCGTGGCCAGGACAGAGAAAGAGGGTTAATTGAACACCACAGACTTAGAGATGGAAAAAGGAGAAGAAAAAAAAAAAAAGACACTGTTTGAAGCTCTCTTGCCTGGGGTCTTATTCCTTCTGCTTCTGAAGTTCTCATACATCCCACATCACAGTGCTTATTTCACTTACTAAGGGAAAGTATCTTCTCTAAGCTGGCTACAGAGCATTAGTGACAATCAGATTGCACATATGTTCCAGGAGAAGCCAGCCTTGTCCTTGCTAGATTTCCTCCCGCTTTCTGGGGAGAAAAAAAAAAAATCTGTATATATTTTTTTTTACTCCTTCTGTTTCCCATCATAATTTGGATTGCTAACATTTCTATCCCCACTAGGAGTCCCCGGTGGCTCCTGGCCCTTTTCTAGAGGACCAGCGGACAGCAGAGCCCCTGGGCTCCCATCAACCAGGAAGGAAGTGAATTGCAACCCACAGCCTCCCAGACTCCGATTTCAGACCTTAAAGACAAGGTGATGTAAAGAGACTTTAGGAAACTCCCCATGTCCATGCTTCCCACTTCCTCCAGGTCCTGTCTGGACACGAACAGCCAGAGCTGGAAGAGGACAGCAGTGACTAGAGAAGCCACCGCCGGCAGGTTTGTGGATATTGAGGGCTGTGACACAAGCTGCAGAGGGACCTCAGTGGTGGCAGATATAGTGTAAAGCAGACCCTGAACAGTGCTGGTGAGTGAGAATCAGGTTGTCATTCCTAACTGAAGAGTTAGGGGAGAACAGGTAAAAGAAGTAAGATTCAGCATAAGAGAAGGAGGACAGCTATGCTGTGCTTGCTGAAGGACTCACCAGGCAGGATACAGCCAGAACAGGCCTCAGTGAGAACACTGCAGATTCATGTCATACTTTGCCAAAGACTCAATCAATTGAGCATGTACTAAAGCTGAGTTTGTTTTGTCTTATTTGGAGCTTTGGAAGATATTTCCTATCTTGACTTATTGAACACACTCCAACCACACACCTGCAACTTCTGGAGTGCATCCTCTCAGCAAGAGGCTGGCTAGCACGTCGTCACTTATGCAGGGCAAATCCTACTGAAAGCACATCTGACCACAGCTTTCACACCAGTTTACTTTTACATGTAGCACACGTAAGCTCACATCTGGCAAGAACACAACTATGTCCTGATCGAGATGGAGCTCATAGCCACAGATGGTGCTTGATACTGCAGGACCAGAGAGGCTCTACCTTAAAGTGAGCATTATTTCTCCTGAGTTTTTGCACCCTCTGGCCACATCCTTTTCTGAGTGGAGCCACTGTCACTACGGCTTTGCAGTCCCCTCAAGACCAAATACACTCTCAGCCTGCAGGTCCCTGCCTAGTCCTAACATCCAGGTGATTTTGCTCCCATGTCAGAGCACGAAGCAGGGTGCTGATGCAACCATTGTGTTGTACATCAGTATAACACGAGGTCAGCAATGCCCTGAACCAGAGAGTGCCTCCAGGGCAGGAGGAAACTTTCTCTCCAAGCACACAGTAGCTCTGCCTGCAGGCACACAAGCAGCACCGGTAGTTAGCAATCTAACAAGCAACATCTGCTGCCTATTTGGGGGCACAGGATAGAAAAGCCAGCCAAAAGTAGCCTACAGTGCCAGCTCCTCAAGATAGAGATTTTCATACTAAAGGGAAAAGAGCTCAGAAGAGAAAATCCAGCATCAAAACGAACGTTGCTGTGACTCTGGAAGATACAAGATGTGACTAACCACCTCTGCAGCTTTACACAGTTACTGTCCGCGATTTTTTTTTTTTCGGCCAGATCTTTATTTTGCCAGTAAAAGTGCGGCGAGAGATTGCCACCTTGTGGTTCCTTCTCCTGCAGTGCCATGTATTTTTTTCCTACATGTTCCAGGCTAGACCAGTGGTTTCCAAACCGCTGTCCAGGGATTTCAAGCGACAAGGGTACTATGGACAAGAACACTTTCCAAATACTTAATTAACTAAAAAAAGCACGTCTGTAATTCACAGTCTGCAATTCACAGTCTGCAATTCCTATACTGAGAAATTTACCACTAGAAAACCTTCCAGGAATCTAACTTGCAAGTTAATAAACACGAGTAACTACTGGCAGGGGTACACAGCTCCCAAACAGCAACACAAAACACAATGGCAGTGATGCACAAAACCAGACTGTCTTTACAATATTCTCAGCACCAAGAAGTCTGTGAGAAATTCAGGGCTGATGATAGCCTGCCATTGCTAAAATATGGGATGATCTCAGACAGTAGCTCCCACAAGGTCCTAACAAGGAAGGAGCAGCCATGTGCTCATTCCCTCCACCTTGCAGACGGGAAGCAGGAGCAGGCTGGTCCCGAGTCACTCTGGGTACTGCTTAGGGCAGCTCCTAGATCTGTCCCTCAGGCAGCATAACTTGGGGCAAGGTCTGCACAAGGAGGTTATGAGTTGGCTCCTTCATCAATCATGCCCAGGTAGAGCACCAGGTAATATTTCCCCAGTGGTACTAAAGGGGAGTTAGAAAGTGGAAGATCAGCAAGAGCTTGTGAAGCAGCACTCAGCCTCTCTGAACACCCAGTGAATTTATGACATTTGGGGGAAAAAAAAAAAATAGCTGCCTCTCCCAGAGAGAGAGAGAGAGAAGAGTCTCTCGTAACACAGAAAGGAGCACAGATCCCCCTGGTAGCTTTTCATGCCTGTCTGCCTGCTGACATACTGACACAGAAAGTGACCTATTTTCATGGGAGCAATAATGAGTGAATAATCAGAATTTTTTGGGCACTTCCTTTGCCTCCATGACATTTTCTAGCTCCCTGCTTTGCCTGTTAGAGTTGCAAACAATCGCTTTCCAGTTCCCTAGCCTTGTTTCAAGTTCGTCATGAATGTTGGTCCAGGGAAGACACAAAAGCTTAAGGAGTCCCTAAGTGCATTCTTGAGCACATACTTCTGAAGCTGATAAACCGTAGCAACATTCCCCATCAGGTCTAGACATGAGAATAAATGTAGTTACATTGTGGCACATTTGTTTCCTAGAAAGACTGCAAATCTAACGACTACTCACCCCCTATTAAAAAAGCCCAAACAAACAAAAAAATCAAACCACTCCCACGGAAAGAAGGGAAATTGATTTGAACTGAAAAGCTGAAGAGAAAGGCCTCGACAGATGACAGAGGGAGGCTGAATGCAAATTCCAGCTCCAGAGACTGCTGGCAGAAGGCCCTCAGCAAACCCCGACCGCACAGAGCAGGGGAGGCGCAGCCCCCGCGCTGCCACCCGCACAGTGTACCTGGGATGACACCGAGCCAGCGCGGCCGCGGGTGCCTGGGGCAGAGCTCGCTGTTCGGGCCCGCAGCCCACTCTGGCTGCCAGCGCTGGGGGCTGCCCGGCATCACGGCGATTGTGCTCCGGCCTAGATCCGCCAGCATCTCAGCAGGTGCGGAGAGAGCGCGCGGTGCCGCCCGCCGCGGGGATGCTCCTGCACGGGGCGGGTGGGGGAACTCCTCGCTTCCCTGCGTAGCGTCCCGGTTGGCGGCCCCGCTCCGCCGGCCCCTCCCGCCGGGGCGCCGCAGGCCGGCTCCCGGTCGCACGTGGCGCGGCGGCCGCCCGCCCCCCGGCC
>VWZV01010110.1:287642-312445 GCA_013397155.1 Irena cyanogastra | reverse complement strand
GCAGGCGGTGCGCGGCGGCGGCGGCACTTACCTGCTGTGCACGCTTCTGCTGGGGCAGGCGGGGGCCAACGCGGCGCTGGCCGGCTGGCTCTGCGCCTCGCTGCCCGGCGGCGGGCCGGCGGCGGCGGCCGGCGGGCCACGAGGAGCGCCCTGGCTGCCGGTGCTGCTGTGCACCGCCGCCGTCTTCCTGGGCGGCGAGGTGCTGCCCTACTCGGTGTGCTCGCGGCACGGGCTGGCCATCGCCTCCCGCACGCTCTGCCTCACCCGGCTGCTGATGCTGGCCGCCTTCCCCCTCTGCTACCCGCTCAGCCGGTTGCTGGACTGGGCGCTGCGGCAGGAGCTCAGCGTCTTCTCTACGCGGGAGCGACTGCTGGAGACGCTGCGCGCCGCTGGCCCCCACGGCGACCTGGTGCGGGAGGAGCTGGCCATGGTGCAGGGTGCGCTGGAGCTACGCACCAAGGTGGTGGAGGATGTGCTGACACCGCTGGCCGACTGCTTCATGCTCCGGGCCGATGCTGTGCTGGACTTCGCCACCGTCTCTGAGATCCTCCGATCTGGCTACACTCGCATCCCAGTCTATGAGGGTGACCGGCGCGACAACATTGTCGACCTGCTCTTTGTCAAAGACCTGGCCTTTGTCGACCCTGATGACTGCACTCCCCTGCAGACTGTCACCCGCTTCTACCGCCGCCCGCTCCACTGCGTCTTCAATGACACGCGCCTCGACACGCTGCTCGAGGAGTTCAAGAAGGGTGAGGTCGCCGGGCCACCCTCCGCACCCCCCCGGGCTTCCCTGCACCCCTCTGCACCCCCAATGATTTCCAGGTCAGCAGCCTCCACGGGCAGCCCTGCATGGCCTCCTGGCAGGATGTGGCAGGTACCAGGGATGCTGGGGGGAATCGGTCCCTGCATGTGCTGGTGTGTCGATCACCCTGGTGTCACCTGGTGCAACATCCCAGGTGGATTGAGGGCCAGCAGTCCTTGATGTTCCTGTGATGTTACGAAGACTGTGAGAGCCTTTGGCCTCACAGGTTGCTGGCTCAGCAGGTGAGCCTGTCCCCTAGGGGCTGGTGGCAGCAGTGGCCTGGCAGCATGGGCATGATACGTGCCTTGCACCATTGCCCAGACAGCATTCGCTGCTCTGTTGTGTGTGAAGGAGTTTGTGACAGGAAATCACTTCTCATTACTTAGCTTTCACATTTTCAGCTTAGCAATGAGATGGAGGTCTATAAAGTGTTTCTATGCAAGTGGTTTAAAGAAAGAAGAGAAGATTAAGCTCTTAGAGCTGTCCTTTTTTTGCAGCTGTGACAGCATTCATAATGCAGCAGCTGCCAGCAGCCCGAGAGATGCTGAGAGCTGTATTTCATTAACCATACCTTGAGAATACGCACAGCATGTGTTTTTCTCTCCCACTGGGAATTGTGTTTTGCCTCGTGTTACTCACTACGTCATACTGTGGTGAGTGAGTCTCAGAAATGGCTGCAGCAGTGCCATGCTGCATTATGTAATGCGTGAGGGCAGCACTTGGCTCCTGGGCTGCCTGGCGCTGCTCTGCCGCAGGCAGAGCTGATCGTTTGAGAAAGGCCAACCTGGTCCACTCCAGATACAGAGAAAGCCTCTCTGTGAGTCATCTCCTGCTCGTTTTTAGAGGTGGGAAGAGGAGAGGATAGGACATTCCTCAGTGTGCCAGGAATGGGCTCATCAGATACATGCAGGTCAGCATCTTCTCCAGAGATGTTCGGCTGTGTTCCCATACCACTCAGGATCACAGGCAGAGGAGTTCTGTGTGCCACCACCTGCCCTCTCTGCCCCTCGGCGTGACTGGAGTCTCCCAATAGAGAAAATCAGAAAATTCCTGAGTTTTATACAAAACTGTTAGCAAAAGCATTGAGATTGTTTTCTGGGTTCAGCCCTGGTGAGCTGCAGTATTCCATGCCCGCCCCCTTCCCCCCATGCCAGTTGTCTCTCGTCTTCCTAGTTCCTGATGTGCTTCACAGTTCCTTCCTAACTGAGTTTTCCTGCAATAGCACTGAAGTTCACCTGAGGTCTCTTCTACCTCTCTGTTGTCTAGAGATGTCAGATGATTTTGGCACCCTCTCCCTTGGTCAGGCACCCCTGCAATTTATCTGATTTACTTTGATACACTTCCCCTTCCAAATTTCTTCTACAGCATGGTACCCTATGGATCAATGGACCTATACAAATTGACTTGTTTTTTTTTAGTTTCCTGCCCTTTGCTTGCTGTTCTCTCTCCCCTGCCCCCCTCTCTCCTCCCTCCTCTGCTTAAACAGAGCAGTTTGGTGTGTGCTGCTCTGTGAGCTCATGGATATGGTAACAAACCTTGCTGCATGCCCTACACTTTCATATGCTGGTCTTCACCTCAGATGGAGATTATCCATCCTTCTTTAACTTTGCTCCACTAAACTCTTGGCATATCACTTCAGGTTTTTCCTCCTTTATATCTGCCTGCCATTGTGGCCTTCTGAGGTGTTTTGCTACAGCCCCTATTTAGAGCTCTCCCTAAACCCTTTATCTGTTCCCACCTCACTTCTCCTTGTCTTTTCTAATCTACATGGCTGAAAAGCCTTGCTTTTGGTCTTCGTATCTAACTCTGCATGGGGTTTAGCAATCCCAGCTCTTCCCCCAAATGTTCTTCTTCCCAAGAATTGATGTTTTCTTCTGATTCATCTTTCCTCTATTTGTAGGCATTTGGTCACCCCCAGCAGCCTGAATTTGCAAATAGTTACCCCCCAGCCCAGCCCTGAACCCTCCTAAACTGTATTTTTCCAGTTCCAAATCCAGGTTCTCCTGCTGGCTCCCACACTGTGACAGATGTTAGCTCCCAGCTGCCTTCAGCCCCATCCACTGCTGCTGCGTCAGGCCTGTTCACTTGACTATTTAATTTCTAAAATAAAGATTTCCCATTTGTAATTAAGAATCTTTATCACTGTCTCCTTTTCTGTGTCCGTTTGAATTATGGTGAAGTATCTTGTTTGATCCAATCAAGGTTGCTTTCCATGGCCAGGTCTTCTGAGACACCTTCACTAATTAGAAAGTAGGCTGATTGCTTGTTGGCTCAGCAAGTGTTTAACGAAGGCATTCATCACTTCACACATCCAAGGTGCCTGCAGGACAGCAAATGCTCCCACTGATAAAGCCCAGCCTCTTTCTAGGAAATTAAAATCTCTGGTAAGGATGGGCATTAATAACCCACCTCCAGGTCCTTATGTCCCTCACAAGCCTTTAGAAAAGCCAACTTTTCTTTCCTTTTCTCATTATTAACTCAAACAATTTTGGTATCTTTTATTTCTTTTTATTATTATACTGTTGATACAAAATTCCTATAACATTTTGTATCTTTCTTTGTTGGATAGCAATGTGTACTTCTGATCTGTTTCACTAATGATAAATGTTCTGCCACATCCACTATACCCATACTGTCATTTTTTTGCATCATGTATAAGTAACACAATTTCACTGCCAGAGCTCCTTGCCACAGTACACAAACATTTGTTCTTTCTTACTGAAAATGTCAAGGGATTAATAAATACAGCACTTTGGGACTCTTGCTCACACCTCCAACTGCACTTTCATTTTCTGTCTCCTACTCACCAATATCTCATAATTATCCTTGTTTACCTGAGCCATTTCTTTTCTCTTGCTGTTCTGTCCCAGCTATGAAGATAATCAGCCTTTTTTCCTCTTTGGTCTTCTATAGCAGGGTTTGAGGGGTAGCTTTCCTTCATTTGTTTCTAGGTATGCTCACAGTAACTTCATTTGAGTGCAGTTCCATTAAGATACATTGGTGTTTACCTTGATTTTAATCTACGGATGTGTCACAAACTGCCTCTCCCCCAGCAGGACCTTGTGTGGAAGGGATTACCTTCCACAGACCTGTAGCATCAGCTTTCCATTTAACTTAGCATTTAAACTGTATGAAATGGTAGCAGACACTCAGTAGCACCGAGGGAGCCACTGGCCCAGTGTGGTTATGGCACCCAGGAACAGCTGTGAGCTCCTGGCTAACAAAACCTGGCCCCTGCTCCACCACAGCAGAACTGGTCAAACTCTTCACTTCTGCCTTTTCACAACCCTGCTGCTGCGGACATTGTTTGATTTCTCTTTGAGTACTGATTCCTGCAGAGAGGTGGTTAAACTGGGGGTCCCGATGGGAACTGGGAAAAACCCAGAGAAGGCTCTAAACAGCACCAGAGGGCGGTCTGGCCTGCAAGAGAATAGTGTAGACTTCAACCCACAGCCCAAATCAGGAGGGCAGCTGCAAAAACCATGTACAAAAACAACATTACAGCAGCGTGAGACAGGTTCAGCTGAAGGAAGGAAATACTTGTGCTGCAATATGGTTTTGACTTCATCTTCTCAGCAAAACTCAGCGAAAAACTCAGAAATAATAAGGGCTGGACACTCAATTTCCCATCTTTTCGGGGAAACTAGACACTAGAAGGCATACTTTGTTGGGCAGCATTAACTCAGAAGTGCTAAATGAAGGACCCTACATAAAATGTGTCCCCTCTTCACTAGAAATAAGAAAATACATACCAGTACAGTAATTTTACCACCTGCAGCCTGGTGAAAGAGGATAAAAGTACTGAAGGAGTGAAAAAATTGGGAGACAATCTCTTGGCAATATGTATTGGTACACCTTGGAGTACCTGGCTTTCTACTGGGCTTCCAGGAGAAAATACCTAATACACCAAAAAAATAATTGCACCATATTTAGCAAGCTAAAGCTATGTTGGGAGGCAGATGAGCTTTCTGTAGGATAAACTTTACCTAGGGAATGTGGAGCTATGAGGAAGGGTTTATGCATTTATTTAGTGTGCAATGTTGTGGGTGATACAATCTGTTTCTCCTCCTTTCTTGAAGATAACCAAGCAATGCATGTTGCAGCTCCAGTCCAGTGATATAACTCCTCATGGGAACCTCTTCTCTGAGGTCCTCCTCCTTATTTTGTAGTGCCCCTGGGAAGTCATAGTCTTGACCTTTCCTCAAGTGGTTTATGGGTTTTGTTGACTGATTTCCTGGAGGGTCTATATACAGCACTGACACCTTTCAGTAAGTAACTTTCCTCTGTCAGAGGAGCAGTAGAAATTTGCTCTTAATGTTCATTTTCCTGCAGCAGGGCAGAGGCTGAGCTGCAACTCAAATTAGCCTTCTGTGGCTTGGCATCTTCTAAGAGTTACTAAAAATAAATTCTCCAAACCCCGAATTTCAGGCTCAGCAGGGAAAACAGCCTGTCCTGTGGAGGACAGCTCTGCCCTAGGGTCTGTCTTTACACTTCAAAATGCTCCACGGCCTCTATTAGACTTCTGCAAATTGAATGTAGCTGGAGAAGGGGCTTACATTTGCCAGGAATTGGGGTCGGTACCATTCCAGGTGCTTTTTGTACCATCTTTCTGATCCCGTGGGCATTGTAGGCACACAGTCTTGCTTCAAATCTAACTTAGCCTTCAAGAGATTTCCGCAAGTGTTTTAGTCACTCTGCTGGGCATCTTGATGAGCTGAAGCCATGACCTCCCAAGGCAGTTGTATGGGTCAAGGAGCCAGTTTTCCCCAGGAACTATCACCTACATGTCCCCTGGAATGTGATTGCCAGGCTGAGAGCAAGTGAGTTGCTGATAGACAAAAAATGGTCTCAGTGTCTCATGCTGCAATTCTGCCTGAAACCTTACTGTGCTTTTCCTACTAAACTGTGCTAAATCTTACTGTGTAAACCCTGGACTGCTCTACCCCACCCCAATAATCCCAGGATCAGGCCTGCTCTGGGCAGGCATTCAGCAAAGCAAGAAGGGAGCCAAGTCTTTGGGGGAGAGGGCGCCCTGCCACCCACTTCTCCCTTCATAGCTGGGAAAGGCAGCTTCATCCTCAGCTTTTGGGTACCCAGGAGGTCAGGATCCTGTGGCACAACAGATGGAAGATGAGGTCCTGTGTCCCCTCTAATCTTCTTCTTACCCTCCTGATCTGCAATGGTAATAGATCATCTATTAAAAATATTCCATCTTTTTTACAGTTTTCCTTAGGATTAGGAAAAGCACAAAAAGAGAATATGAGAAAGGCTACAAACAGATGTAAGCAAGTGAAGCTTTTGTCTCTAAGAATGGTCTGGGTTAGGTTAGGATTTACAGTTTTTCCTTTACATAGCTCTTACTCCTGTGGAGCTGTGTGACCCTGCAGCCCTCTTGGTTATTTCCCCCCTGCTTAGATGTGCATTTCCTCTAGACACCATGTGTGCTTTCAGCCATGGTGCAGAGTTGTGGTAACACAGGATCACACTCACACACATTTCCAGTTCAAGGTGTTCAAATCAGGGTCCTCACTTTCTTCAGGTACAGGTCAGCAAGAGGGCATGGAGATGCTGGCAGCCCCTGTGAAGAGCTCTGAAGAAAAGCACACAGAAAATAGATTTCAATTACATCGTGGTTGTTTCACAAATCAACCTTATTTAAAAAATTACTCTTTTTTTTTTTCCCCTTCCATTTTGTAGCTGTAAATGGTTCAGGCACAGGTCTGTGCCTGTACCTTTGATCTCCTAATAACAGCTTCAGATCTTACCATAAAATTTATGAAAATTAATTTCATGCTCAGAATGTTCTTCCTGTGGAACAAGAGACAAGGTTGAAGCATCTTTAACATTCCTCTAGCAGGGTACCTATATAAAAAATGATAAAGAAGTAGTCTGGGCTATATTTGAACCCAACAGCAAGCACTTTCCTTCCCAGAAGTCAAGGCATTTACGTATGTTCAGACCCTGTTCCCTCACTGGGGAAGATGCTTTGAGGTGGATCTATGAGCCCAAGGTCATTTAGGTGCCTGTGAAAAACAAGGTTCCTAAAAATGGGCATAAAATCTTCAGATATCTGTTCAGATGCTGGTTCCATCTGGAAGCTCTCAGCTGTTTATATTAGCTCTGTAATTTAGCATTTTGAGGCATTAACTTTCCACTGAAGCTGGTGTTTGAAAAGAGCAGATTTCATGTAGCTCATAAAGAATTTAGTGCAGTTGTATCCCATGCTGAGCAGACACTTAATCACCTATAGACTTCCTGTGCGAGAGCAGTCCTGCGGAGGCCGGCAGAGCTGCTCGCACGAGGAAACTTAATTGCCCATTTGTTCTAGCATTTGCCAAGCCAAGGCTTTGATTCTCAAGTGTTTCACTGTGCTTTCCTGCATCAGCGACAGCCCTGTAAAGTTTACATGTGACAGCTTGCTAGTGGGGAAGCAGCTCACCCTTATAACTCATCTCATTTGAGCTATCAAGCAGCGGTTACAATAGCATGGTGTTTGGAATCAGTTTTACAGATCTTAAAGCTGTTTTAGATCAGGTTTGGGGGTTTGTGTAAATGATTTACCTCCCTCTGTTGTGCTCCTACTGAGGCTGACCTGCTGGATAATGGCTGCAGAGGCAAATGTGACTCCTCTGGCATCCCCAGGCCTGTCCCTATGGCACTGTCCCTCAGGCATTGCTTCCATCTCATTGCCCAGATTCTGCCCTAGTACATGCTGTAAAGGGCACTGCTTTTCCTCCCGTGCAAGTGCAGCAGCTCCCAGGGCTGGGCAGAGGGATCTAGCTGAGCTTGGCAGCATTGCCCAGGAGGGTACAAGCCCTGACCATACAGCCAAGGCACCTGCAAACCCCCCACCGAAATTTATGGGGTCTGTTACAAAGCTGATGGGAGGAGATACAGGACCCAGCCAGGTCAGGGGGTGGGGCACAGCTTTGCGAATGATCTCATGTCCCTCAGGTGGGAAACCGGAGCATGTCAGCCCTGTCCCAGAGGGGAGCAGCTGCGAGCAGCACGCACTTAAAGGACCGGGGCTGGGACTGGCTGGCATTCAGGGCTTTTTGTGACACGGACACCGGCTGGCCCGGCATGGGCTGGGATCAGCTCTCTCGGTACGGCAGCAGCAACCACACCGAGCTGCAACAATTTTCCATTGCTGGGTACCTGCTCCTTTTCTAATGTGGGTATTAGCCTGGAAATGTGAACCTGGGGGTTTGGAGTGTGAATACAAGTGTTTATTTTCTGTGAAAATAAAGAACTCTGGAGTGCTCTAACAGCCCTACTGGCTCTGCCCCCAGTGCAGTGAAACCATGGGTCTCCTTCCAGGCTAATGGTGCTGGGTTATTTCTAAATAATCTCATTTGCAGCTATATGAACATGGAGCTTGAGTCACATTTCTAGTGCAAATTGCAGTGTCGATGTAGGTGTTTGGCCAAAAAAAGAATTGCCTCCATCACTCTCTGACTGCCTTTAAGTAGCACCTAAGCTTTTTGTAAGGGCTTGGTGGTTTTGGGTTGCATGTAAATGTCATTAGCAACAAGCTCTCAGCCAAAAGAAATAACTTTTTCCCTCTCCTCGCTCACCCAAGGACTTGTAGGAGACCAGATGGCCCCAGTGTTTGGGAGCAGAGTTTGGCAAAGGAGACTTTTCAAAAGCTGGACTTTGCTAAGATGAAACATAGCTGTTGCTGCTGTCTTGCAGCCAACTCCTCTGCTTTTTTCTTTTTAAGTGCCGTGTTGCTTTATTACCCACCGAACAGAAAAGATGCACAAACCTATGTATGAAAGGAGTGAAATAGCCCAGTCCAAAGAACATGCTGAATTTTCAGTGCCCCAGAGCTATTGATTCAGTTTTTTAAAGTAAATCTCAGTGCTACTTGCTGCAATGTTATGTTCTCATTTCTAAATCTGTAGGCGTGGGAGGCAGTGAGCTGCTCTCTGAAATCTTGCAATAAAAACTTGGTATGAGGAGGAGGGAATTTATACTGTGGAAAATGCCCAAGATTTGCTGTGAGAAATGTATAGTGCTGATCTTCAGCTGAGAAATGTCGTCTGCTCGTCTCAGATCCAGGGCAGGGTTATTTGAAGGTCACATGATCCCCAGCAGGACGTGTTTGTGGGACTGCCAGGCTGCTCTGGGTGTGCTCGTCCCTGCCTGTCTGCAGGGACCAGCCGGGAGGCACTGCGGGTGAGGAAGGAGCTGCACAGCAGGCAGGAGCCCACCCTGTCCCATCTTTATGCATGAATACTGTTCACATCCTCGTCGGGAGCAGCAGGAGAGCTTGTTGGGTTTATGGGAGAAGTGGATGCAGAGGCAGCTGCATAGCAGAGGGGACCTGCCCCCGTTTTGGGTGACCATTGCTGCTCAAGGAGCTCAGCTCCGAGCCCGTGGGGAAAATAAGGTGTTAGCAGCTTCCCAGAGGTCTGCAGTACTTTTGGGTTTGTGCAGGAGACCCCAGAGATGCAGGGCAAACAGAGGGAGCAGAAGTTTTTGGCTGTGGTGCCAGTGAGGATGCTTTTAAATAAAACTAGGAGTTCAGAATCCGTGTGCACCGCTGGGCAGTGTGGGAGCCACACGGGCTGTAAGAACCCAGTGCTGTTCATTGACAGCTCCAAGAACATGTTGGAGCTAGAAACCCAGAAGTTGTTTGTGGCTTGGAAGTTGAGTTCTGGTCAAGATGCTGAGCAGGACCATAAATCAGAGCAGCCAGTAAAGGAAGGGAGATGTTGAAAAAGTCAAAACAGCTTACAGAGAGCTGGTCATGCAAAAACAAATAGAAATGTTTCAAGTGTGCCAAAACCAAGAAACTTGAGAATGTGTCAGCAGAGCTGCCAGCTTACAGGGAACAAGTGAGGAAGCTGAAACTGTGGTCCAGGAACACTGGAACTTCCAAGCAGGAGTCAACATCATTGCAGCTGAAGGTCCTGGTCTCACTCTGCTTATTTAAGGTAACATAGAGAAGATGCTGTCAAGGGCAGGGCTTGGAGAAGAATTTCAGGTGCAAGCTGATGGGTTGAAAAGCATTCAGTGTCTGCATCCAGATGGTCCACCCAAGAATTCTGCAGGAGCTGGGCTGAAAGCTGCAAACAAACATACATGTTCCTGCATAAAAACCAGCTGCTGTTTCAAGGAGCTGGAGGCTTTGCCCATATTTTAAGAAAAACCATAGTATCAGTCTGCACAGTGATGGATAGAAAGATGAGGGGGAGCTGTTCCTGGCAATTTAATAGGAAAGATAATTAGCAACAGAATAAGAAAACACCAGGAGGATATGGGAAATCAGTAGAGCCAAGGACACGTTCACATTTCTGTGTAGGAGAACATTGTCTCATTGCTCTCTTAAGAGTTGTTTCATGCCAGTGAAGCTGAGGGTAAGGAGGAGCTGGTATCATGTACATCTCATTCCTGCACAGGAGGCTTTCAAAGAGCTGGACAGAGTGACTCACAGCCTGGGTAAAGAGGAAAGGTGGCCCCCAAAAAGAGCCTACATCTACAAATCAGTCTGGACAGCAGCTGCCCTGTTAGGCTGGGCTGCATGTCCAGCCCTCCTCCTTGGGTTAGCACACTCGGGTGGGTTTGGGTGACAATGTCTGCTGTGATCTGTGCCTCCCACCAAACTGTGCCCACCTGCATGCCCACCATGCCGGGGACCCCTCTCACTGGGCCGGGTGTCTCACTGCCACTCTGCTTTTCCCCTGCAGGAAAGTCCCACCTGGCCATCGTGCAGCGGGTGAACAACGAAGGGGAAGGAGACCCATTCTACGAGGTGATGGGAATTGTCACCCTGGAAGATGTCATTGAGGAGATCATCAAGTCCGAGATCCTGGATGAGACGGATCTGTACAGTTAGTGTCCCAGAGCAGCTACTGCGGTTGCAGGAGCCGGGGTGGGAGCCTGCACAGACAGACAGATGTGGGTAGGAAACAGGCCAGAGCAAAGTGTGGTCCTTCCCCAGAGTAATTTGCTGTCATGATGGGAAAGACAAGAATGATGGACAGATGCTGGTCGAGTGTCAGGGAGTCTTGAATGCTCAAGATACAGAAGTACTGGCATCAGCAGCAGGTGGCTGGGCAGGGCCTGATGTAGGATCATCTATGTTGGGCATGAAATGGGTGGTTCCCAAATTCCTTTGCAACTCTGGGTGATGCATCCAATCTGGACAACCCAGGGCTTGTTCCTGAGGAGTAAGTGTGTTTTACAATCCTGCTCCCTGCCTGGGAGCTGCTCCCAAGGCTGGATGCACAGCAGGTTTTACGTGTCCCACTGCTCCGTCTGCTGCTCCACAGCAGCCCTGCCATAGGGTGCAGCAGACATGCCTGTCCATATGCGTGCATGTGACGTGGGGCCCAGCCAAAAGCTGCTGCAGGCGAGTGACTGCTCTGCTCTGCCTGCAGCTGACAATCGGAAGAAGGAGCGGGTTCCCCACCGGGGACGCAAGCCCCAGGATTTCTCCATCTTCAGGCTCTCAGAGAGTGAGATGAAGGTGAAGATCTCCCCGCAGCTCCTCCTGGCTACCCATCGGTTCATGGCAACAGGTACACTTGCCTTTGTGCAAGCCCTGCAGCTCCAGCCCCACAGGGCATCCCATAGCCATTCCTGGGTCGGGGTCACTCCCACTGACCAATTTCCACCTGTCTGGACCTACAACCTGGACATTCCATGCCCTACCAGCCTGCTTTTGCCTCCCCTCTAGGCAGTGGGTGCTTAGGCTGCAGGAGCAGGGCTGTGCAGCTCAGAGCATGAGGGGTTCCCAGCAGTCCAGGACCTGCTGAGCATAGCATGTGTGTGTTGCCTCCCTTCTAGAAGTGGAGCCTTTCAAGTCCCCCTACCTCTCTGAGAAGATCCTGCTGCGGCTCTTGAAACACCCCAATGTCATCCAGGAACTCAAGTACGACCGAAAGAACAAGAAGGCAGCAGAGCATTACCTCTACCAGCGCAACCGCCCTGTTGACTACTTTGTCCTCATCCTGCAGGTGCCCGGGGCAGCAGCAAGCTGAGGGTGGCAGGGCATGGCCCTGTTTTCTCCATGCCACCTTGTTCTAGGCTGCTTCTGTCAGCAAAGATGCCCATCCTCTTGTATGGGACGGCAGGGATCCCTGCAGCCCTGGGTGGGTCAGGAGCGTGGGGTGCTTGCCTGAGAGGGTTTTCCTCCTCCTTCCAGGGGAAAGTGCAGGTGGAGGTCGGCAAGGAAGGACTGCGGTTTGAGAATGGGGCGTTCACCTACTATGGTGTCCCTGCCATCATGGCTGTTGTCTCCTCAGGTGAGGCCTCTGTGGGCTCCCTCTGGCCCTGCCTTTGCTTCAGCAGCATCCATGGAGGCTAAACCAGTTGGTGCCAGGAGAAGGGGCTGGCCATGGGGTGGGGTGACCCTGCCTTGGGCATGGGGCAGGAGCCCTTCCTCTGCTATTCCCACACCTCCAACTGTTGTTTCAGAAAACGATGTGCGAAAAATGGGAAGCCTGGCGGGATCCTCCTTCCTACGTAAGTATTTTGGGACAGGCTGGGGCCCTAAAGCCTCTCTGCAGCACTGGCTGGCTGGAGGAGCGATGGCTTTTCTCCCCATGCAAAACAGCTCAGACGCTGTGCTGAGATAGAGAAACAACATGCTGAGGGGCTGATGCAGCAAAGACCCCACAGAGTGACTTGGAGGTCCCTTTGAGGTCCCTTTGATGTCCTTTTGAAGTTTCCACCATATGCCAGGTCTCTGCTGGTGAGTCCCAGCACGGCTGGTGCTGCAAGGGGCAGTGCCCACAGGTGGGTGTTATATTCATTCTGGGTCTTAGCATAACACCTCTAGACCCATTTGCTTTCCTGAGGCTCAGGGCACAACCTGAACACGGGCCCTACATTGGGCTGCTTGGGAATTGCAGAGATGGGTTGAATTACGTGTGAGCTATTTGCACATAGGGGTGGGAAATGAGCTGAGTGTCAATAAATTCCCTGCCTGCAGAGCTGATGAGTTAAGAAGCAGATCCCTGCTTGCAGGAGTTAAGAGGGAGCACTGATTAGGGGAGACTGAGATTTATCCCCTTCTTTGCTATAACCCCTACAAATGTTTAGTCCCACGTGGCTCGGGAGCAGGTTGAGGTGCTGCCCAATCTCAGTCCATCGTATCCCTCATCCAAACCCCAGATGTTGCAGTCACATCTGCAGTGCTAATGGTAAGCCAAGATGTTCTACCTGCCTAATCAAAACAGGGACCTACTAAATTCAGTCTTTAGGGAGATGTAAAGAGGAATGTCATCAAGAGAACAGGGGGAGTCTTCTGGGGCGGGTGGCTCACTGGTGGGCCCCAGTGTTTCTGCAGCTCTAGAGTTCACCTGTTTCCTGCTGCTTGCTCTGCCTCCGTGCAAAAGGCTGACTGGTGGATTAAACGCTCAGTGCGCATTCCTGCTTCGCCCTGTGTCCACAGTGCAGTCGGTTTGGACAGAGGAAATCAATGGAGTGGCCAACTCCTGCCAGGGTGTTGCTGGATGGCCCAGTGTCCTGTATCCTAGGTGACAGTCCTCACGGGCCCACCGGGGCTCAGGCAGTGAGTGCTGCCCACGGGCCTTGGGCCAGGCAGGGCAGAAGCCGCAGTGGGAGCTGTGTCAGAACAGCCATGCATGTCTGCAGTGCTGCCTGCTGGGACACTGCTGCTCAGGGCTCCTTTGCTCCCAGTGCTCACGCATGACACTGTCATGAGGTGTCTTCTGCCAGGCAGCCATTCCTGCCTACATGGGACAGACCTATGTCACACCCTGGCCAGCAAGGAAGCAGCCTAGGAGGCAGAGGTGACAGGGCATCTCCCTTGTGGTGGAGGCTGGCATGCTCTTTCCTCCTTGAAGGAAAGCCCAGAAGAAAGGAATGTGAGTAGAGTATCACAGCTGAGAATTCAGACATCAACCTGGAGCATTTAACAGTTTGTTATTAATTAACTGTTGTTATGCAACTGTTTTATCGCCAGCTGATCTTTGGCATCGGTGCTGTGGGAGGGTCAGGCAGTGGGAGCACCGAGTCAGGGCTAGTGGCTATCAACTCATCCTTTGCTCCCATCAGGACAAGGTCATTCTGGACAGTGCTTCATGCTGGTGTCTTTTTTATTTGCAGAATGTTTTGATTCAGGGAATGACACGGAACAGGAATTCCTGGGGGAGCAGCAGGGAGATTAGGAAAGGAGACTGCAGGGCAAGTTTCCTGGGGGTTTTATATTTGAAGCAATTTTAAAACATTAATTACATAGGCAGCAGATAGTTCCTGGAGTGTTGCAGCTGTGCTGTGGACACAGTGGCTGGAGGTAGGGCAGGAGGGCTGGCAGCTGGGGGAATCATGGCAATGGCTGGAGTAGGGGGCTGCCAGCCAGCAGGCTCACATCTGCCACTACGTTCAAGGTGGGCAATGGCAGTGGTGAAAGCAGAGATGGCAAGTGTTAAGGAGTGCATCACTCACCCTGTGTGTTGGTCTCTCCGTGCTCCCCCATCCCCTCTGGCATGGCCCAGGAATGCTGTGGAGGGCAGCAATCACCGGGAGGGGAATGGCCTGCCCTAGAAATTGTCATTGCTGCTGTAACCCATGGCAATAAAACATGGATTGTGAGTGTCTGTGATTTACCTTCTCTGTGGCAATGGGTCAGGCAGCCCCAGAGGCAGAGTCCCGGCTTCTTGCAGTTCCTACAAGGATCAGCCCCCAGTGGGTAGCTCTTCTCAGCATCACCCGAAGGCTGTTGGGACCCAGGACCTTGCAAGGAACTGCAGGCAGCCTGACACGAATCCCTTTGCTTTGCATCACCCTGAGGAGATTCTGTCAGCCCCTACTGCAGCTGTGGGGCTGGGGCAGCGACTTTTGCAGAGCATATTCCTTCTCTGCCATGTGCCTGCACACACAGAGGCATCCCAGGTGCCAAGTGCAGTGATTCAGCTTCCACCCATTTCCCAGGTGGCATAAGCTGACCACAAAGTCCCCTATCCTGGCAATGGCTGGTAAAGGGCTAGAGCCACGTGCCGGCACTTAACCCATGGGGGAAAGATGCTTTCTACCCATGCCAGGGCTCTAGGAAGTTGTGTGGCTCTGCAGACAGGTCTGGCAGGAGCAGATCCCCCCTGCCAGCCTCACCTCCCCTTACCTCATCACAGAGCAGCCTGCTGACATACAACTTTCAGTCTGTGTTCCTGCCAGTGGCCCTGTCCCCAGGACTGGCAAACACCTCTCCAGAGCAGAAGCAGGAGGGTGTAAAAGGGGTGGGAAGGGATGCTGGAGACAGCAATGGGAGCTCAGCCCAGGACTGCTGGCACATGATTCTTTTTCTTATTTTCCCTCTTGGTCTGTATCCCACCCTCACCTCCATCCCTCACCTTTCCCCTGGGTCCCCTCCTTCCTTCTCCCTCCCTCTCTCTGCAGTGCCTGTCTCAGTGTCCCGTACTTTCGCCTTCAGCAGAGGGGACTCCCTGGCTGGCTCTCCAGGTAACAGGGCATGGCTTTGGCCAGAGGCCTCTGCATGTGACAGGCTCTTTCCAGCACCCTGTGCACAGTGCCCCAAGCCCCCTCCACCCTGCATGCTGGGCGGTACCCACGGCACCCCTGGGCAACCCCTCACTGGTCAGAGCATTGGTGGCAGACTGGGAACGCCAGTCCTGCCACAGCCTTCCCAGTATGATGCAAATCCCTGGAAGAATGGGATGGGGACAAGGGGGAGCCACGGGCTTGGGCTTTCTTTGGTGTGCACTTCCTGTAATTTCCTGCACTTAGCTCTTGGGGTTTTGGCTTGCTGCTTTTGGTGACAGTGACCTGCAGCCCTGCATGCCTGCTGCCCTGCCCCACTTGCTTTCTGCTGATCCGGGTAATAAAAAGGCATTTTAGCAGCAAAGCAAAGTCAGCACGACGTCACCTATGCAAGGAACAAGCTGCCTTTGTTCCCTGATAAATCACTGACTCGACAAAATCCATCATGCTGTGTGTCAGAGGCCACGCTGTGTGTCAGAGGCCACCAGTCAATGTGAGTGACAGACCAGCTTGCCATGGCAGCCTCTCCTCCTGATCTGTCATAGTCGGGGTGAACAGGAGCACGCCCTTGAGGCAGGTTAAGCAAATACTCACAGGCTGTCGGCTGCAACCGGGAGAAGTTGTGCCAAATGTGGTGCAGAAGGCTGGCACTAACAGGAGAGCTGTCAGTGACAGACAGGCAGCTGCCCTAACCTCTGCTGCTGGCACCGGGTCAGAGTCCTGCCCAGTCCCTTCGGTTTGTGTGGGGCTGACATGGCAGTCTCCAAACCAGCGTGCACTGAGGAGGACAGGCTGCAGGTCACCCTCAGATCCCCTGCCAGCCCCTTGTCCTGGGGAACAGCCATTGGAGGTGACTGGTCCACCTTGGCACTGGGAACCCAAGGAACACCACGAGCAAGAGTGAGTGTTTGCCTCTCTGCTGTCCCCTCCTGCAGTGAACAGGTCACCGTCGCGCTGCAGTGGCCTCAACCGCTCCGAGTCCCCTAACCGAGAGGACTATGGAGGCAGCAGCACGCAGCTCCACAGCAGCAGCAACAACATCTACACACCCGACTACTCCGTGCACATCCTCTGCGATGTGCAGTTCGTCAAGGTATGGGCCTGGCTGGCAGGGACTGTCCCACCCTGACCACCCCTGTCCAGGCACCCTCTTGCCCCACTGTGCCCCAGGAGCCTGCTGGGTGCCCAGCGGGTGCTGAGGAGTCTTGCACTGACTCCTGCTGGCTGGAGGTTTGGAGCCACCGAGTCTCCGAGAGGTCCTGGTGGGCTCGGTGCCCACTGAGCTGGGTGCACGTCTGTGTGCCCAGGTGACCCGGCAGCAGTACCACAACGCGCTGGTGGCCAGCCGCATGGACAGCTCACCTCAGTCCCCTGACATGGAGGCCTTCGACAGGGATTCAACCAAGGCCTCGACTGCACGGGGAACCCCACAGACACCCAAGGAGGACCCTGCCACCCTCCTGAATGAGAGGAACAGCATCATGTGTGAGTCACCCAACAGCATTCCTTCCCTGCCGCAGGCCAACGTTGCACGTCCCCTAGGGGGTCTGTGCTGGGACCCTCTGGCATGATGCACACACCACCTCTGGGATGCAGTTGCACATGGAATGGGGCTGGTATACAGTGCAGGCATTCGCATACATGCACCTGCGGATGCCTGCACATCCACACAGCTGCCAGTGTGCAGGCGTGTAATTCCTCATTGCCTTGCGCTCGTGTCCCCCGGGGTCCCTGGCAGTTGGACCTGCGCCATGGCTGGGATCCTGCCACGTCCTGCCCCAGGGCACAGCACCTCCTGCCCTGTGTCCCTGCAGGCAGCCGCTCCGAGGGGCTGCGCAGTCCCAGCGAGTCAGTGTTCCTGCGCATGGAGGGCATCCCCTTCATCCAGGAGGAGCTGGCTGACAACGAGGAGAACAGCAAGCGGCAGAGTGAGTCTGGCCGGGGGGCACGCACACCCGATCCCGGGGGTGGTGAGGCCACGGTGCCCTGAGGCGCTGCAGCCATGCTGGGCTTTTGCAGACAGTGAGTGCTGCGGGACCGACCTGGAAGCAGAGTCCCCAGGTAGAGAGGCCGGGACCAGCTCATCACCGAGCAGCTCTGAGGAGGCGCTGGGCAAGAGGCTGCTGAGATCCCTCAGTGAGTGACTGACCCAGAGATGGCACACCCAGGGGAGAGCTCTGCTGAGCACCCCACTGTCTGTGTCAGCTATTCCCCAGCTTGTCCTCGGGACACTCTGCATGGGGCTGGTGTGAAACAGGGGACAACCTAGTTCCCTATCAGTTCCTCAGCAGAAGGCAAAACTGCACCTAGGGCTAGCTCAGGCAGAGCCACCCACTAGGTCCTGGCCCAGCCCTGAGCACCCTTGGCTCCCAGCATGCCAGCCCTAAGCACCCTTGCTGCTGCAGGTGGGCGCAAGCAGCGGACATCATCAGAAGGTGAGAAGTCACCAGAGGAAAGCTCCAATCTCGCCCCATTAATCACCTGAGCAGCAGCGTGGCCAGAGCACAGTGCTGGAGGCCCATGCAGACTGCAGGTAGGAACCTGCTTCTTGGTGCAACATTCCTTCCCCAGCAAGTGGGAGGTCACTCATTTTAAATAGTGTAAAATCATGTTTCAGGCAGCAAAGCCAAATGGGGTGGTTTGGAGCTGATGCAGGTGTATGTGTTGGTGGGGACTGGAGCAGGATCAAAGATATGGAGCAGGGTCTGTTCCCAACAGCAGACTGGATGTTAGAGACTGGAGTGAGAGCTTGGCTCATGTTTTCACTGTCTGCACCACTATACACCTGAGCCTGGCTAGGAAAGGTGCTGTAGGCTTGAGCAGCAGCAGGTCAGAGGGCAAGCTCTGGCCACCTGCACCAGGCTGTGCTTGTGTCTTCCAGGTCTGCAGCATGGGGGTCTCCTGCCGCGAGGCTCATGTCCAACAGCAGGAGGTCTGCACTCACTCGCTGCCTGTCCGCCCGCTCGTGCCGCCCCTCCCTGCAGGATTTGTGCAGAGCCCCATCCCCAGGCGAGAAAGGATGTAGCCCCGACAGGGCTGAACCACGCAGGCAGCCTGGACCAGCTGGCTGGAGTCCGAGGGCCCTTGCCCAGCCGCTCCCTGGTAGCATCTGGTCTCAAGAAAGAGGTGAAAAAAGGAAAGGTGAAAAAGTGTCTGTCACGGCATCCCTGCAAGCAGTGCAGGGAGGGGCAGCCCAACCCAGAACTGCCTTTTAACATCATTTACCATCCTCATCCCAGCGAGGCCCGGAGCCCCGCGGTGCCGGTGCTGCAAGATGTGGGCTCCACCAGGAGGAGAATGTGCTATTTGGGGGGTGCCACGTGCAGCTCAGGGCCCCAGCACACCTTTGTGCCGTGCCTGGTGACACGCCCGCTCGCAGTGCCTCGCTCACGCTGACCACCGACACGGCCCAGCAGTCCCAAAGCCCTGCTAGGCACAGGGCAAGGAGCCCCGCTCGCCCCGAGTGCAGCCCCCTCCCTGGGGAGGGTCTCTCCGTGCTGCATCGGACCATCCTCCTCCCCACACACGGCTGCCAGTGTGAGGGAGGCTCGCACCAAGACTTCGGGGCGGGACAGACCAGTCAGTAGTTTTTGTAGTAGAGGCTCAACGCAACGGGGATATCAACATTAAAAGTGATTTTTCCCTGAGCGATGCCCTCTCTGTGTCGTGGGTGCAGGGAAAAACGCTGACCCCTCCTGCCAGGCCAGGCTGCCCTCATACCCAGGGCCAGGGGTGCCAGGAGTAACAGGGCTCAGCCTCACTGAAGGGAGCAAGAGAAGGGGTCAGCAAGTGCTGCCCGATTTCTCGCCGTGAAGCTGAGCTCTCTGTCACTCCTGCTGCCAGGAGAGCACTTGGCAAGCAGAGAGATAAGCCCCAGCAGTGCAGACAAGGACTGGAGTAAAACAGGAGTTAATATCAGGACATTGCAAACACAATAGGGAGATACACGTGCTGGAGTACAGCCTATCTGTCTGTTATCAGACAGATAACGACAGAAATCTCATAGTCCACCCATGCTGATAAAACTTCAGCTGGAATAACTGCAGCCCTGTCCGGGCACTGCCCTTCTAAGGAAACACACAGCAATTGAAAAGTGGACAGAGGAAAGCAAGCACTGGAAAACAACCTACCCCAAAGGCTGAAGGAAATACAGTCACTTAACTGGTGAAGGATATGAAAGGGAAAGTTTTCAAATACGTAAAAAGCTCTTGTACAGAGGAAAGGAATAATCTGTTCTTTGTTGCCATGGTAAACGGGATAATTGGTAATGAGCTTACACCACAGAACAGGATAAATTTAGGTCACTTGGTAGGAAAAACAAGGTTGGTAAGACTAGCAAAACACCAATATAGATCACATGGGGTGGGCCAGCCTTCACACCAGGAGGTCTGTAAGGGCAGAAGTGTTAGCAAATATCGTAAACAACAAAAGTAGAATTGGTTCCTTAAGTCCTCATGAGATCACCCCTAGAAGTCACCTTTTAACCACTTCCTCTCCACCCTTGTTGTGAATGGGAACCAAGAGAAAAAAAAGATCCCCACCTGCAGAGAGGAGGAAAAGCTGCCTCTGGCTCACTCTTTTATATGACATTAATACTAACCAAAAAAGAACAAACAAGAGACCCCTGCACTCTGTGCAAACACAACAAGGCAATAAGGCACCATTTTTGCCTTTTCTGTCTAAGCTGCAGCACAAGCAAATCCATCAGGGTAACACTGACTACTGCTACCTGACACAAGGAAAGGACTTGTCCCCTTTCTTCACAAGATCCTGTCAGGAGGCTGCTCTGTCAGCTCACAAATAGCTCTGCAGTGACTGCAGAGAGCAGAAACAGATGGTCCCAGCTCTTTTTCAGCGCCAGAAACACAGACTGCTGCTGGCAGGCCCTGCTGAAGCAAGTAGGAGTAGATGGGGGCTCACAAGGAGCCTGCTGAAAAGGCTGAACAGAAGAGATCTGCTTTTTGACACCCAAGGGGCAGCCCAGGAATCCCGGGCCAGGGAGGGATGGCCAAATGGAAACACTTGGCCATCCAGAAAGACAGACAGACAGGATGAGCTGGGCAGCACAGGGTGGTGGGGCAGAAAGAACACAAGATGGATACAGGAGGAACTGGTTGGCTTCATATAATCACAGGGAGCTCTCAACAACACTCTCCCAGTAAACTCCCCTTTAGTAGTGGCTGTGATCATCAGAGATGCAACACACCCTGAGAGAGAAAGGGACAGCCTTGAAACAAACTGAGTAAGTGGACAAACCAGGATATTGAGGCTTTAACTTCTGCCTGGGGAGAGGTTCATTTGGTCTGAAGACACGACATCACAAAAGGCAAGGGTAGCGTTCAGAGACAAAGGTTTAATTTCATGTCAGCAACACAAAGAAGCGATTATCACAATTACAAATATTTGCTCATATAAGGCTCATAAATTGGGAAGGGGTGGGACGGGTGGAGAGAAGAAGCTAGCAACAGCTTTACCCCTCCCCAAAATACTACTGAGTGACATTAGTTCACAAGCCATGTGAGATGCCAACCATTGTGCTGTTATCCCACAGTGCATTGCACTGGCGCCAGACTTCGCCATGATCAAAATGATCAGTTACATGGAGTTGATTTGGATGTGCTAAAGATGCAGCTCTAAGGGTCTGGAGACCAGGCTGCTGTTGTGAAACAAGAGCCAAGGTGGCTCATGCTGCCCCCACCTCCTGGGGGCACCGGCTTACCATATTGCAAGGACCACTTAAAAAATGTCAAAAGACGATTATCCCTGATTGAGCTACTGCTCCCATCTTTATTAAACCCCAAGAGGTGTGGGAAAAGGCAAGCCATGAGCAGAGAAAGACGTGGACTACACACTATAGCTTTGGTGACTTCATGTAAGTTTGGTTGTTCATGTGCTTCATTGGATTTTTGTGACAGCTTCATGGATGGACTTGGCCACATAGTCCAGGTTCTTGGTAGTTAGACCACACATGTTGATGCGCCCACTAGCCATCAGGTAGATGTGTTTTTCCTTGACCATGTACTCCACCTGCTTAGCTGGGGAAACAGTTGGACATCAGGTCAGAGCAGTGACCCACAGCTCAGAAAAGCCAAAAGAACTACTCAGGGATGCTTGAATCTTTCACAACAAGCAGAAAAGTTCATGCACTGGCCATTAACATACTGTGTGACACTTCATCCCTCCCCAGCCACAGATGCAGTGATGCCAAAACTCCAGTGAGACCGAGAGATTCCTGCTTGGACTGCTTCAGCCCAGTTCACCCATGGCAAAACTGTCCCTACCCAATCCTTCCTTCAACAGGCAACTTGATACTTACGGTTCAACCCTGTGAAGCTGAACATGCCGATCTGCTCGGTGATGTGGTTCCAGGTGCCTGGGGTGCCAAGGGCCTCCAGTCGAGACCGGAGCTCTGACCGCATCAGCAAGACCCGATCTGCCATTGTCTTCACATTGCCCTTCCTGCAGCAGGCAGGAAGCAGAGCATGAGGATGGGCACCATCTGGTTTGCAGCCATCTGGCCAAGGCTGACACTCAGGGAGACAGCTTCCCTCCTCTGCCCTCTCCCACTGGCCCTGGCAACACGTACCACTCATCAAAGAGCTGCGGGGAAGCAAGTGTAGTTGCCACAATGCGCGCTCCCTGGGAGGGAGGGTTGGACCAAGTGGTGCGCACAATCTTCTCCATCTGGGATAGCACACGCTGCACATTGTCTGCATCCTTCCCCACCACGGTCAGGTTCCCCACCCGTTCATCTGTGGACAAGCCAAGAGATGTCAGCCATTGGTTCCACACGTTGTGGCAAAGCAGAGAATTCCCCACCCCTCAGCATGCCAGCCCCATCTGTCTGGGTATGATGCTACTGGGCCAGCTTACTGCCAGACACTCACTGTAGAGCCCAAAGTTCTTGGAAAACGACTGTGCACAGAAGAGCTCAAAGCCCTCGGAGACAAAGTATCGCACAGCCCAGGCATCCTTGTCCAGGCTGCCAGAGGCAAACCCTTGGTACGCTGAGTCGAAGAATGGAAACAGGCTCCGGCGCTGTAAGGAGGAACAGTGTTAGAGGGAAATCCCCTCCCCACAACCTCTCTTTCACCCCCCACAGTACCCGTAGGAGGGAAAAATGACCACTGAGTTTCTGTATGAATTCAAAGGAAACATGGTCCAGCAACACCAGACTGAAATACTTTCTTTCTACTGGGGTAGAAAGACTAAAGCCGTCAGTAAAAGTCAATGCAGGAGAAAACTGCATTTGAGGACACAAGAAGTGCACTGAGAAGGACAGGTGCTGTTATCCAGCATCTGCCTGTGGATAATCTTTCCAGCAGGAGAAACCTCACTACAGCACATTCTACAGAGTGTGAAAACAGAACTTGGAGGCACAACAAGAACTGCAGTGCATCTCTCCTCTGAGCACAGACAACCAGCATTCTGTTGCCCACCTCTCCAACACCTGCCTTGTGGGACTCTTTCAGCTTCTGCCACATTTCATGGCATTCCGCCAAAGCCCATTTCAGATGCAAGTGCTCTGGCTGGCTCAAGAGCTACTTGTCCCCTCAGCATTGCTTTAGCCCCAGCAGCAGCCCATACCTTCATGACAGCAGCAATCTGCTTCCACTCATCGGGAGTAGGGTCAGTGCCTGTTGGGTTGTGCGCACAGGCATGGAGGATGAAAATGGAGAACTCCGGGGCTTTCTGGGGAGAGAACGTGTCTTGGTCACATACACACATGGATGAGACTGGGCACCTGCAGCACAGGGAGAGGCCTGGAGCCGCTCTGGGCAATAACAGCCTCCTTTGCAGTGATCCACTTCCCAGCACAGCACACCAGAGCCTAGCCAGCTGCAGATACTGACAGGACAGCACCGCGCTAAGCCCATCCCATGCCAGTTTTACTCACCTCCATGTCATTCAGCAGCCCCTGGAGATCCAGACCCCTCTTGGCAGCATCCCAGTAGTGGTAGGTTCTGATATCTTTGAAGCCAGCATCCATAAACACAGAATTGTGGTTCTCTGAGGAAAGAAATAACTTCTCAGAAAAGCACACCCTATCTCCAGCAAGCTGCTTTCTCCAGCCCCAGCACCTTGCATTACACACATGAGAAGGCCGCTCCCTCACTGCCCAGACCCCCACAAGGAGCAGGGCTGTGCCTCCCTCACTCGCTGACCCACAGGGCTCCCTGAGAGCAGCACTCACCCCAGGTTGGAGTGGAGACATAGACTGGGGTGGCCGTGTTGTTGTTGCCGTTGTACCAGCGCCTCAGGAAGTCTGCGCCGATCCGCAGAGCGCCCGTCCCACCCAGGCACTGAACACTTCCGACCTGCAACAGAGACACTTGCCAGCACTGCCCACCCAGTCAGCACTGCCATCAGTGAGACAGCATCCCAAACGTGTCCCCTGGGCTCAGCCCCGTCAGAATGCCATCCCCCTCCAGCGGTCTTCAACCTCCTTCAGGGCTCAGGCCCATCCTGACAACTTCTACCATTATAAATAGACTCCAGCCATTCCTGTTACATTTTGGCACAGAATAGATTCTCAGCTAGTAGTTTATTTCAGGCAAGGTAGTTTATTATCTGACTTGGGTTTCCTGTGGGGAAACTATTAAAAGATTAAGGAAAACACAGATTCCAATCACAGGCCACCTTGAGGTTTCTCCCAAAACCACAACTACTTGCACAAACAGTTTCAAGTGCATGGATTCATCAAGTAAGCTACAATCAAGAAACACCAGGTTTGACAAACCCCCAAATCCTGCCAAAAGGCAGGACCTCTACACACTTGTGCTCTTCTAGTCAGTTTGCTGTAGAGATGCCCCAGGGACCCCAGTGCTCCCTGTCCACCACATACCCGCTTCTCCTTGAGGGCAGGGCTGTCATCACCCAGGGCGATCCGGGAGGCGTTGGCCCGGAACTCGGGCAGGCCCAGGATGGGCAGATACTCGTGGTTCAAGCTGTTGTCGTTGGCGATCATCTGCTCCACCTTCTTCACCACCGGCAGGACCCATGGCTGCCCCTCGTCCGTGCGGTAGGCTGCGGGAAAGGGAGAGCCGTCCTTACTGCACCGAGGGGACGCCGCGCCGCCCGGCTCCCCGAGGGACTGCCCGGGACACCGAGGACGGCGGTCCGGCCGGCGCCGGGCTGCCCCACGACCTTGACGCCCGCTGGACCTCGCTGCCCGCCCACCCCCCCGCGTCGGGCCGGGCGATTGCCGCGGCCCGGTGACCTTTAGAGCTCGGGGCCCCCCGCCGCCGCCGGCCGCTGCAGCACGTGCGGAAGCCGCCGCAAGGGCACCGACCGGCCCGAGCCGCGGGGAATGGCCCCGCCGAGCAGGACGAAGCCACGGACTCACCGCCCACGCCGAGGTTGACCTTCCGCGAGTCGCTGTCCTCCCGGAAATCCGCCGTGAGCTTGAAGACGGCGACAGGCGGGGAGAGGGGGACGGCGGCGAAGATGGAGGCGGCCATGGCGGCGCAGCCACTGCGTACCGGTCCGCTCCGGTTCGGTACGGGCGGCGCGCGGCGCTGGAGGA
>VWZV01010110.1:261896-286440 GCA_013397155.1 Irena cyanogastra | reverse complement strand
GCCGGGCGGTGCCGGCAGAGGGCAGAGCCGGCCCGCGCATCCCGCCGCTGATCCCGCCGCGCATCCCGCCGCGCATCCCGCCGCGCATCCCGCCGCGCATCCCGCCGCTGATCCCGCCGCGCATCCCGCCGCTGATCCCGCCGCGCATCCCGCAACCCCCGCGGGGAGCGGCAGCCACGGCTCCGGCCCGGCCTGGGGCTCGAATATCCCACCCGTGGCCCCATGCCTTCCCGGAGAGAGGAGTCGGTGCCTCCCGGTGCGCGGCCAGCTCCGTTAGGAACCTGCCACATATATCAAGCAGCTTTTGAAGTTTGTGAAAATCCGCCCGCAACTCTGCTACATCTGGGAAAGGCTTTGAGGGAAACGGGAAGGACGTCGCGAGTAACAGCTCCGACAGCGGGACACACACCATACACACCTCCCTTCGTGACATAAAACACGGGGGTACAGGACGGGAAAGGCCATGCTGTCCCCAAATGCTTTTGCCGACAACCGGTGTTAAACGCTCCCTTTGTTAACCCAGCCAAGATCCCTCTGAAAATCAGTTTGCATCCTTGTCTCCTTCCATGCCCAAGGTGGCTCCACAGCCCGGCTGCCCAGGAGGGAGCCCAGGGGCACAGCCCTTGCCTCCCCCGGCTCCAGGCAGCACCTGGAAGAACTGCCCAGTGCACTTTCTGCTTAGCATGAGAGTGGGGAAGAGGCAGAGCTGTCTGTTGGCACAGTAGCGTGCCAGCACTCCTGCCTTCAGAGAAAATGGAATAATGAGAAAGGCAGAGGAGCAAGACAGCAGTGCTAGACCAAAGTTTTGGCCCTGGTGGTATTTTTAGTCCAACTTGGACAAAATTTCATTCAGGCCTTATGAAAAAACTGCATGGATACCCAAAAAGAGCTTGGGGTCTGCTCTCTGCAATAGCTGTGAACCTCTGTCAACACCTGACCTGGCCAAGCTGCTGTCAGGACATCCAAACCGTAACCCTTACCCTACCCTTAAACCTAACCCTACTCTTAACTATAGCCCTAATCTTAACTCTAATCCCGACTGGATGAAGAACTCTTGGTTTTCTCAAGGTCAGTGGATTCTGCTAAATGAGAGATACTACAGTGCTGGGCAAGGAAGCAGCTGATGAAAACAAGGGCATCGGAGGGATCTGGGGGTAGCCCACTGCAGAGTGAGTAATGTTTTCTGCTCACAAAGAGTAAAGCACTGCACAAGTGGAATGCTGCAATGGGAAAAACAGACAGATCCTATTTCTGGAGCAGACAGAAGTGCTAGGGAGTCCCCAGACTATCAGACTCTCACTGCACTTACTGGTTTCTAATCCTACCACTTTCCAGAGAGCACTGGGATACTTGGGGACATGGCCAAGTGCTTTCCCAGTGCAGAACAGGGAAGTCACGAAGTCACGGGGGTGCTCCCTGCCAAGCTGGCTGCACCAAGCTGCTGCCTGGGACTGCCAGAGCAGGCTGAGCAGTGCTCATTCGAGGAAAAACATGCAGTTTCTCCAAATCAGCACCGTTTTGTTCCCCTTCCTCAGGAGCTCCTGGGCAGTGTGAGCTCAGCGCTGCCAGTCTGGTGCAAACCGCCTGTGCCGCTGCCTGTGCCTGCGAGCCGGGGTCCCTGAGCCAGCAGGAGTTACCTGCCAGGGGTCCCTGAGCCGGGGTCCCTGAGCCAGCAGGAGTTACCTGCCAGGGGTCCCTGAGCCGGGGTCCCTGAGCCAGCAGGAGTTACCTGCCAGTGTGCTCGGGGCCTCTGGCTCAGCCGGTGTCCCGTGCCCTTGACGGCACGGAGTGGGACTCCGCCGGGAAGAGATGCAAGAATGAGACAATAAGAGACAAAGCAGCAGGCTGTCGGGCCCCCGAGCTGGGTGGCTTTGCGTTAGCAAGATCCCTCTGGCCCTGAGCTTTCATCTCCTCAGCCTACACAAAGGGTGCCACCAACACGTATGTAAAAGCAGGAGGAACAAGGGAGCCAGCCCTGAGGCATCCCTCCCTTCATCTCCTGCCTTGGACTGACAGCCAGCAATGACCTGCCATTCAGTGGGAAAGCTTGCACACCTTGCACAGAGCGAAGAAGCCCCCGGGCACGCACGGCCGTGCCGCATGCAGACAGGGCCCCCCGCACTCAGCTCCTCCTGGGAGCCAGAGGCAGGGGGCTCAGCAGCCAGCCTGGCTCCTGCAGAGCTCAGCCTGCTGCAGGGATACAGGGACCATGGGGACCAGGTGATGGCCTCCCCACACCATCAAGGCTCATGTGGTCTTGGAAAAAAAGCGCTTTTTATGAGGGTGAGCTCCACTGACCCCATCCCATTCAGTCCCTCTCGCAAGATTCACCCCTCTGGCCTCTGCCTCATCCTCTCCAGTGTGCCCTGCCCAGTACTGGCACACTGTCGATCTTGGCATCCCAGCAAGGGTTTAGCAGCCTGCCCATCCCAGTCTGAGGCTGGGTGCAAGCAGTGTGTGGCACAGAGCAGAGCTGAGGCTGTCCCCAGCGGGTGCCGTGCGGGGGCTGTTTTCCCAGCATCCTCCAAATACAGATGTTTTCTCAGTGCAGGATCCAGACAGAGGAGGGTAAAATGTTTTCATTCCAAGCTCCGGAGGTCAGGTCATGGTTTGTCTAAATGGCTTTTGTTGCTGTAATTATCAGATTAGCTGATCTCTGGCGGTGCATTTAGGGGCAGCTACATTAACTGTGGATCCTGACCCCTCCACTGCCACCCTGCCCAGTTGGGACAGTGGGTTTGCAATGGAGCAGTGGGGATTGGGGATGTCATGAGAGCCAAGTGAAATGCTCGTGATTAGTTTCGAGCTGGTACCCAAGTGGCCCCTGGCCCAGCTGGAAGCGGTACACTTGAGGAAAACAGCGGCAAGGCTCCTTGACCTCACAGCATACAGTGATGCTGAGCTGGGCCTGATCCTTCCCTCCCACTCCAACCTGCAATGCACAGCAGCCACGGAGCCCTGTCCCAGGCACCTGCCTGGCCCTGCGGCTGACGCTCAGCATGCAGACATGGGATGGGGGCATCTGTGCTGTCTTCCCTCGCTCAGAGCTGGTGGTGCTTGCAGGCACCAAGCCCAGCAGCTCCTAGGGGAGGGTGGTCCAGAACCTCACACTGTGCCTTGCATGCGGGAGCCTCGGGCCTGTGCCTGGCCGCAGGGTGCTGGGAGGCCGGGCAGCCCCAGCAGCCGGCAGGGCACAGGAATAGGAGCGTGAGATACCAGGCGAGACACAGAGCATGACAGGGAGACGAGAGAGCAGGCTGAGGGACAGATAAAAAGGGATCAGGAGTTTCCGGCCCCCGCCAGCCCCTTGCCGGCTCCGTGGGTCCATCTGTCAGCGCCTGCTAGTGCTGATGGCATCGGGCCGTGGTGGCAGCCGGGCTGCAGGTCCTGCCGAGGGGCACCGTCGGGGGTGGGACGGGCCCTGCCGCCGCCTTCCCGCTGCACCAGGGCGCGGACAGCAGCCCGGACCGCGGCGTGGCCCGGGACGAGCCCTCGCACAGCTCACTGAGTCCGAGCTCCCGGCCATGCTACCTTGGCGCCTCTGCCTCCTGTCTTCGTGCCCCGCCAGCCCCACCGCACACACACACACACACAGACACAGAGGGAGTGCCAGGGCCTTCACCCACCGGCACAAAAAAATCGGTTCCCACTCTGCTGAGCTGCAGATGAACACCTGGGTGCTCAGAGGCTGTCTGCTTGGGCACCGTGCCCGTGGCAGCCCCTGCCCCCTCATCCCACCTCCCCTCTCACCTGCTGTGGGTGGGAGAAACAGGAGATTCCCTTGAGCAAAGCAGAAGCTCTATAGTGAAATAAATCAAAATCAGAAAAGATTTTATTGTTTCTCCATTAAACAATTAATTTAAAATGTGGCTTCACTGCATTTCAGTTTCTCAAGTTTTATAATGCCAGAGCACAACACTCCACTGAACGAATGCTTCTGGAGCAGAATATCTACATCATTTCTTTCAAAGAATATTTCAATCCCTCCAAATGCTTCAGAAAATTTCAACAGGAAAATTTTTCCTTTAAACATCATGTTCCTACAGGAAGTTTTGGCTTCAGGAAAACATACATTAAAAAAAACCAGTGAAAGCTATGTTCCTGGTATTACACTAGTTCTCCTATTTGCCACCATGACAGAACTTGGTTAGCTCCAAGTCCATCTTTGCTTCCAGCTCGAAGTCAGAGAACAACCCAGGGCAACAAGGACAAAGTCTGCGCACCCCAAAAAGAGGCATATCAACCTACCTAATCAGGCTCAAACCTCTCCTGCCACTGCAGCTTCTTGGGCACAGCCAGAGGTTTGCTATTTCTCTAAAACCATTTTGCACATCAGTTCTGGGGTCCCAGGAATCCTAGCTTGGCTTATGGACCACTCATGGCCATGTTTACCTACTCTATATCTATTCATTCCCACAGGCACTCAGGAGTTTCCCCTAATTTCTCCTTTTGCATCAGCACCTGCTGGCAGATGTCAGGGGACTGAGCCATGCACTGTGACCTGCTCAGGCACTGACACCTGGTACCCTGGGGCATTGAAGGTGGTTTCCTAAGGATGTGGAAGGAAGTGGAGGAAAGTGGAGGAAAGGACAGGCACTTCTATGTCAAGGCATGGACTTCTGCACAGGAAGGAAATGGGTTTTGGGACATCTGACACAAGGAGAGAGCTGCCATTCCCAAAGGCAGCAAACCTCCTGGCCAAGCCTCTGCCCTTTCACCAGTGAGCCTGCCTCAAGTGTTGGGATGGAGATGCTGGATGTGCTGCAGGGAGCTGCTCTGCCATGGTGTACCCAGGCTGCCGGGAGCTGTGGGAGCTGTGCCCATGGGGCTGAGGCAACTGCAGCACAGCCGGTCCCAGCTGGACCCCTCAGGCCAGGGTGTGGCCCCCAGTACAGCCAGGACAAGGCCAAGAAAAGGGAGTCCAGCTCTCTTGCAGGGAGCCCAGTGCTGCGGGTAGCTTCTGGACCTTGGTGTAGGAGCAGATTTACTGAAAACAATTTATTTAATATCAAAAATAATTTCTTACAGCGTTTCAGCCGGCGTCAGCCAAGCGCTTAGTCACCCGGGAATTCAAACAAAGGCAGGGCTGGCGCCCAGCCAGGGGGTCGGGCGCTGGGTGGTCGTGTCCATCCCGGCCTTGGACACGCCTCTGGGTCACTTGCGGGCTTGTGGCATGATGTCTCCATTTATTTATTGGAAATGTTTGAACAGGAAATGCTAATGGTTTGGGTTTGTGGAGACAGCTGGAGGGGTCCGGACGGAGCTGCTGAGAAGGGGAGGGTGCTCCGGGACAGGGCAGGCCAGCAGAGAAGGGGGAATCAGTGCTGCCACTGGGGATTTGTCCCTTGTGTTTGTGGTGAAGAGCCCAGCGGGAGGTAAGAGCAGGGAGGGCTCTGCCAGCTCTGCTGCCTCCTTCACCACTGTCTGCATCCCACAGCGCCAGGGTGCACGGCAATGGCGCTGGCAAAGTGGTGAAGGAGGAACAGCAACCACAGGGCATGGCACAGCTCATCCCATCGCCGGCCGGCTGGGTGTCCATTAGCATGGGAGGGATGTGAAAATGCTGCCTCCCCCTACAAGGGGGTCGAGAGGTTCTTATGCAGCCTGGCTCTGGAGCGGGCTGTTCCTGCATTTGCTGATAACAGCGGAGGTAAAGGCTGACCCAGGAAAGCAGGCAAGATCCGCAGAGATAAACTCCCCGCAGCAAGACAAAGGCACTGACCTCCTCACTGCACCAGCTGCCGCATTCCCACAAGCACAGCAACAATTGCCCAGGAGCAGCCCTGAGACCTGCACCCAACCCCGCTGGCCAGCCACCAGCTGGGAAAGGCAGCCAGGAACACCTCCTGCCAGGATCACGGCACGGAAACCACAGCTTGGGGTTTTTAACCAAATCTACTGTCCACACCATTTTTCTGAGCAGTGAGAGCAAAGAGCTTGCTGTCATTGCTTGCTCCTCATTCAGCATCTTGGCCCTGCTGCGTTGCACAGCCAGAGGGATGCTGTACAAGCACCCCTTTGTATTTCCTTCCTATTTGCACGTTTGCAGTACAAACAGGCTTTAAGTTTCATTTCCAAACACAGCCGAGGGTCTTACACGCTCACTGACGCAATTCAGGTGTGAGTGCCTGGAGCCCCACACACCCAGAGCAAACCCAAATGGCAGACACCAGCTCAGCTCTGTCTCCCCCCGCCCTGCCCAGGTCCCATCCGTGGACCAGGAGGCTGGAGCTTGCGTGGCATTTCCTCATGTCAGGTCTGCTCCAAGAGAGCATCAGCTGAAAAAGGCAGAGGCACTTAATGGGATTTGCAAAAACACAGCTCAGTTACACACCATGCCTGTTGTCTCAGGCATGTTTTTAAAATCTTTATCTCTGCATCATTACACACTGATCTACATTTGAAAAGAATCCCTTCGGTTCCCTACCTCTGAAATGAGGATAACTATCCTTCACCTCATAGCAGGGTTATGAGGATAAACAGATTAAAGACTGTGATATTGTTGCAAAGAAGGTTAAACAAGCCCCTGTGACAGACAGCCCAGGGGCAGGGACCAGCATCAGAGCCATGCACAGCGTAAGCCGCCGACCCACGTCTGCACCATGCTAATGACCTCAAAATCCCAGCGACAGGTTTGCCACTGTCTGCCTTCCCAGGACGCAGTCCCCAGCCAGCTGCAAGCCTGCAGAGGGGAGAGTGCCCCAGCCTGGGATGTGCACCTGTGCCCTGAGCCTGAGAAAGGGGAGTGCAGGGGTGCAGGGAGAGCATGGGCTGGGAGCTGCTCACTAGTAGCACAAAGTTGCAAGAGGACATCAGAGATCCAGGCGCAGCAACAAGGGCCTGTGGGCAGTAGGGTGCAGCAGGGCAGCTGTTCCCTCTGCACATCCCTCCCCGCAACCTCAGAACAGGGCAACGCTCTTCTACTGCCCACAGTCCTGTCCATCCCTGTCCCTCTGGGTGCCCTGGGCTGGCAGGGACACTGGGGAGATGTGCACTTCTGCTGAAAGAGCTGGTGGGGGAGAGGATGAGCCAGACAATTACTGTCTGGAAAGTCTCACCCGGATCCCTAGTAAAATAATGGCACAAATATTAAGAAAAGGAGCTCTGTAAACATCTAGAGGATAATGAAACCATGAGCTATAAGCAGGATGGGATTTGTAAATAAAGGGCTGTGCCAAAAACAACAAGCCCTCCATAATTGTTTTGGATAGAAGGACAAGATTAGTGCAGGAAGGGGACTTGGCGGATGTCATGAGAGGAGACCTGGAAGCACCGGGCTTGTCCTCCTGCCTGGCCATTAGAGTCTCTGGCATGTTTGGGCAGGTTTAAGGAGGCTGACCTGCACAAAAGGTGCCCCTGATGGCATGGCTGGCACCTGGGAACATACCTGACCTCTGCAGCTGGACACCTGCACTCCCCCAGCCTCTCACTTGCCACACCAGCACTGCAGCAGCTACTCACACTTTGGCCACCTCTGAGCTGCCAGGAGAGAGCAAGGCTAAACCGAAGTCCCCGTCCCAAATGAGGCAGTTCTCGCCACCACATCTCACAGGGCTGGGACCCATGCAGTGCAGGAATAAGCCAGCTGGACAGTCATGGAGTGGCAGAATGAGAAATAAAACCAAGCAAACCCAGGAGCAGGAAAATAATGCTGGCACCTTCCATGATGTTCCCCATGTTTGACAAAACTCTGTCTTGTGAACATTAAAATGGCATGTTCTGCAGGACTGTAGGGTTCCCTGGTGCTCTCAAGTATCAGCTTTTTGGCCAGACATACAGGAAACGTGCATGCACCTCCTTGCAACCAGCCCTTTGAAATGCTACTGTAAAAGCACACGTAAGCACACCAGTCATCTGCACCGCACAGGACAAACTCGTCCAGTGTAGACATTGCACGGAAGGAAAAGCAGAAGCCTGGCCAAAATGTACCTGGTTTTGTACTGGAGCCCTGGGTCTCTGCAGCAGCCAGCGTGCTGGGCTGGGTAACGCGCTCGCCGGCTGCCAGCGGCATGCAGGGCAACGCACAAACCCAAGATGAAATGCACCATATATGGTGAAGGCATTATTAGTCCATAGCTTCTTCCTTGGATCTTCTGAGGAAATCCTGCATGAAAATGGGGAACAAAGAGGTTTGACTGTGTCTCAAGCAGAGACTTGAACTGCCCACAGGACCAAAAGCAATGGCTTCAAAGAAACAGGGAGCAGTGAGATGTACCCTTGGGTATCTGTGAGGTGCTTAACAATATTCTGGTTAAGTATTTGTCTTAATTAATACTGATTGCCCACCCATTACCTACACCCTGACTGACCTCCAGAAGTTGTTCTCAACAGGAAGATGTTGCTGCAATGGTGCCAGCACCAGTCTCCAGGTGCCCAGTGCAGGCACAGGCCGGCTCAGAGTTGGCACCAGCTCACTGCTGCCAACCTTGGCTGCAGCCCCACAAGTCATGGAAGAGATGGAGTACCTGCTTGTGGGTTTTGCCTGAGCCTAATGCCAAGCTGGATGTGCTGGCAAAGAAAGTGAGCTATCCCTCTGGGTGGCAGGGGCTAACAGGAGACTCTGGCTCTGACAGGGGTGGTTTGGGGTCCTGAGGGTGAGCAACTGGACGTGAGCTCAATGCTGGGACCAGATGGTAAATGCAGTGCTGGGCACCAGAGCTGGGAGTGCAGCAAATGGGAGTTGGGAGGCAGTGCTCTGTGCAGCAGAGGATGGGATGCTAACCCTGAGATACTGTGAATAGCCTGGTGCCCCACTTTAAAAAAATCCAGATGAAGTGAGAGAGGTAAATGTGATTCCCACCCCTCCGTATTTCCCACAGCATCCTTGCAGACAGAGTGGGGAGGTATGGGCTGGAACAGGGAAGACACAATGTGGTTTGAAAACTGAGTGAAGTGATGGAATCTGCGTCTTCAGACATTTCCAAAATTCAGTGGATCAAGGCCCAACCAGCGGGCTGTACTGCCAGAGTTCCTGAGGCCAAAATTATTCCATGAAATGAGAGAGAGTGCAGAAAACAGGCACAGAAAAGACACAGTTGCAAGAGAATGCACCCCACAGTGACAGAATCAAGCTCAACCTGTTTTCTTCTTAAAAAAGCTCAAGAAATTTGACTGCTATGCACAAGTACTCTCATAGTAAGAAAATACCATGTGCTAACATCTTTTTATTCTAGCCAAAAAAGGCAGAACAAGAATCAATGGCTGGAAATTAAAAGCCAGACAACCCTGCATAAGAAATACGACATGCATTTACTGAGCAATGCTGATTAGCTGGTGGATTAACCGTCAGTGATTAAATAAGACCAAACCATGAACTCCCTTGCGCCTCCAGACCAGATGCTTTTGTGCATTAGTGAAACCCCAGGTTATTTGGATCCAGAAAGAGCAACGAGACAAGGCAGTCGAGTAGATCAGCATAGGTGATCTAATGACTAACTCTGGTCTCAAACATCGTGAGTAAAAATGCATCGTGTTACTAATACACATAGAAAAACTCCCATTGCACAAACTCAGTGTAAACACTGGACAGTCGACATCTGCAAACCCGCAGATGGAGGGGGACGACAGTTGTTACTCTTGTTTTAGAAACAGAAAAACACCCAGCCCACGGACGAGCCGCAGGGGCCTTGTGACAGGACTGGAACCAGGAGTGAGGCACGAGCTTGGAACGCCGCGACTCTGTCAGCAGGAAATTCAGGAGAGACATGGGGTCTGCCCCAGGATGCTTCTGCATACTGTGGATTAGACATATGGCACATTGGGCTGGGAAGAAATGGTCTCTGCACAGAGGTTTGGGGGATCACACAAGGCATATGACCATTCCAGGAAAAGTAGGATCAGAGTGATGTACAGAAACAGGGGAAAATTTGGATAGGGAAAAAATGGTTAGGAGTAAATACCAAAAAAAAACAAAAACCAAAACAAAACAAAAAAACCCCAACCAACAAAAAAACCCCAAAAAACAAAAAAAACCCCACAACCTAATGGAAACCTTCACAGCTGAAGCAAAACACACCTGGCAAGGACCAGTCCTGAATAGACTGGCCACAGGCAAAATGATCTTCCCTCTTTTTAGTATCTGTACTCACAGAATTATAAAAAATAAGCCTGGAAGGCCCTTGAGAGGTCACCTAGCCTGTCTGCCTGCCCTCAAACAAATCTAACCCTTCCTGGTGGAGCTTTTGTCTAAACTCTTCCTAAAAGAAGCCTCTAGTGGTGATGACGGCTCCCAGGAAAAACAAGTTTTAATCCCTGTTACCGCAATCATTGCAGGGTGAGTCTGTGGCTGCTTCTTCTACCCACCTGAAAACAAGGAATAGCCCATTATCTCATACTTTGTAGCAGGGCTTTATGCATCTAAAGACTTTTATCTTATTTCCCTGTAGTCTTTGTGTTGTGATACTAAGCTACTCTTCAGCCTTCTCCAGTATGTCATGTTTTCTGAATTTCTGATCCTGTTCTTCCCTGGGCTTTCTCCAAGAACAGCAACTTGAAACGCTGAGCCCCAAGTGGGATTCAGTGCTGAGTCTGACACTCTTTAAATGCAGCAGGATCACATCAGGTGTCTTATAAACACCTTGTTCATATGTCCTGGTCTGATTTTGCTCTTCTCACTTGGGCTGCTGCTGTCTCACGCTCCCTGCAGGACCCACTGCCACCTCCAGCTACTTTCCCACAGAGCAACCTTACTCATTCCCCAGCCAGTGCCTGCAATGCTGATTTTTCCCAACTCACAGAAGAGCCTTGTATTTGTTCTTATCAGCAGGTTTATTTCAGGTTTCTTCACCTTCTCAAGAAAATCATTCGTGCAGACTGGTGCTGCAGGTGAAAATCACTGATGAAAGCACTGACTACCCCCTCAACCAAGACCAGGCCCTGTCTGAGGACTCAGCATGGGAAACTGCCCCTTCAATACCTTTTCCCAGACAGCTGTGCCCTCATGTAGCCTCACACTCACCTAGACATTTCTTCATTACTCACAAGAATTCAAGAATTTCATGTGGAAATGGGACTAAACTCCTGTGAAAGTCAAGATTGAGCACATCTTGTCTTTCCTATGTCAGCCAGCGCGGAAATCCTCAGGTAGAAAATTTGGTTGATTCAGCTCTTAGCTGATGGCCAAAGCTGTCACTTACTGGTTCGTTATCTCTGCTCTCGTGTTGTGTCACTTAATGATGTATTTGCCTGTCTTCAGTCTGTTTATGCTCTGTTTATGTCAAAGGTCCCTTTTCCCTTTACTTCTGCACCCCTGGTCTTGAGTAAAGCTCAGGAACTTGGAAAGCCACGAAGATTCATTTGGGGAAAAAAAAAAAAAGGGAGGGGAAAAGAAATACTCAACAACAACTACATCCTCAGAACTCACATGTTTATCCAAATTCATCTGAACCTTCTGGGGACAGTGACTTTTTAGGGTAAAATGAAAACAAGTTCAAGTGAGTTTTCCATCCCTGCAACAGTACAGTAATTCCAGCCAATCTGAGACAATTTTCCAAGAAGATTTCCTGCAACCTCACAGTGATTAAAGGAAATAACATTGTGAATAAAGGGACATTCTTCAAAGTCAGCGAAGGAGCCACAGTGGGTACGTTCTCACAGCGGGCCGGAAAGCGCCGGCGCGAGGGGCATTTTGCCGTGCGTGGCCCCCAGAAGGAAGAGGGTGGGCTGCCACTCCGTCCCTCTTCCCCACTCTGGGGTTGTGACCGGGCTCCTCCCGGAGCAGGTGGTGAGGCAAGAGGGTCCCCGGGCTCTCCATGCTTGACACCAAAAGGCTTGGCCCCACAAGCTCTGGCTCCCAACCTGCAGGCGAGAATTCGACAGGTTTGGGGTCAGGGGGCAAGGGGCAAGAGCCCACTGACCCTCTCAGATCCCAGGGTGACTGTGCAACGAGCAGCATGCCACCACGGCTGTTCCGTGCCACAGCCTTCTTCCTAGGAGCCCCCCGTGCCTCACTTTGCCTCAGTCAGTCCCTCAGTGCCTTTGCCTGGGGTTGACGTGGGAATGTGAACGGGCCCAAAGAGCCACCTGGGGCAGAGGCGAGGGCACTTCGCTGCCGCGCTGGGCGAGTGGCGTCCTGCCCGCGGCCACCCCTGCCACGGCGGGTGCCCAGGCTGGGACCAGCCAGGGAGGGAGGGGGGAGCCTGCACTCCAAATGGCCGGGCAAGGGCACTTTTAAAAGCCCACGTTCTCAGCTAAAACAAAGAGAAGGGGGTAATGAGGAAGGGAGAGGAGCTGGGGAGAAAGGTGAGAGCGGCTCCCCGGCAGCCTAAACACACATGCTTCAGTTGATGCTGCGTAATAAGGGAATTAGCTAATGAGCTTACTGCGGCACGGGGACAAGTCCTTTAGAAATATCGTGGCCACCTGGGGAGGCTTGCAGAGGAGCCAGGCGGCCTTAATCTGCAGCGCTGGAAAGACAAGCCCCCTCCACCCCTCCCAGCCCTGCTTCCTCCCCGGACAGCGCGTGTCCCGGGGTGCCGCAGAGGGCCGGCACAAATCCAGCAAGAACTGGGCAGGAAAAGGACACTAAAGAGTGGGGTTTAGTAAAAAAAAAAAAAAAAACAAAATCAGCCTCATGGTCACTGGCTGGTCTTAGACGTCCGTGCAGTGAGGACGGGGCTGCTCGGGGACCAGTGGGATCCAGCTGCCCCTGGGCAGACAGCACTGCCCCAGACTGCCAGCACAAGGGATCCCACAAGTACGGACTGCCTTCCCCTGCACTGGCAGCTGTGACGGGTATGTCACACAAAACCAAGCAACTCCAAAATATGGGTCGGGTGGTTTTTTGCAAGTCGTCCAAACACAGCCGTATAAAATCTGAGGCGAACGCAAATTCATTTATAAGTGCCTGTGAATGTGCTAATTTTAAGGGAAAGTGGGTGAGAGAATCTGATGTTGAAAGTCACTTAGAACAATGCAAACATTAAATACACAAATACTCATCAAATGCTTATTTAGAAAGTGGCTTTAGACAGTGAACAGGCTGTGTTGAAAAAAAATTATTTGCTGATAAATATTGAACTCATTGAGGAATTTGGGCATGTGGCAGTATTTGCATTAATTAGAGCAGGGGCAGTATGAAAGCATCAAAGACAGAACATTCCTCCAGTGAAAAAAGGGAGAAACAAAAACCTCAGCCAAAAATAAGACTCAACTTAAAAATTACTCTCACACTAGTGAAGACATGACCAAACCCATGTATTCACTGGAAAAAATGTAAATTGATGATTTTTATTATTATATTGAGGCAGAATTATTATAAATGACGTAGATATTATAAAACTTACACTTATTCTGTAAAAAAAATTGCTTAAAATTTTCTAGCTCAAAAATAATTAGATTGACAACTATTCTACGGAAACCAATTTAATTTAACTTTTCAATGGGATATTTTGAAACAATTTTTTCCTTTCTGTTTTCTAAAGCAGAAAGCTGTTCAAAATTTGAAAGCATTGTGTTCCAGGTTTTCCTTGTCCTCTTTTTGTCCGCTGCCCTGAAGTTGCTTGATGATGGCTGACATTCGTGCTGGATTTCCTTCTCTTTTCTGATCCTTTATTCCCTACTCCAAGCTTTACAAAACTTTAGCATTCTTGTAAAAGAAAAAAAGAAAAACCATAAATGCGGTATTGCTTCCTCAGCCACTGAAGAGTTGTAACAATAAAAGCAATAGAAGAAAGAAGAAAAAATTGTCAGTATTTAAATAATTTTTCAGCTGTAGTAGAAACAATTATTCCTACTCAGAAAATGGTGGGACCTACAGCAAGATAATCTTTGATATTTTTTCTGGTTTTTTGTGTGAAGATTTTTTTCTGAAACACTTTAGCTGGGTTTTTTGGTTTTGTTTTTTTTTTTGGTGGTAGGGAAAAATCAGGGTCTGTTTTCTGGGCTGCTGCTTTCTGATTAGTCATGATGACTAAGGCCCTGGAGTCCCAACCACCTTGGGGATTCAGCTCCCACACTGCTGGCTGAGGAGTGAAATCTCTTGTCTGCTGCACCAGGAGCAGCAGCTTCTGCAACCAGAGGCTCCAGCAGAAGGGGTGGCATTAGGGGGAGCGTGGTTGCAGGGCTCAGAGGTGAGAGGAGCCATGGGGATGGCCCCACCGCTGTGGCAGCAGCAGGTGTGTGGTGCTGCAGACACCCTGGCTCCACACTGGGGGAGATGCCAGTGCTGGCCACAAGAGCCTCACACACCTGCAGTGTGGCTAAAGGGAGCAAAACTGCCACAGCTGGCATTTGGGAAGGAGGGTGGGACATTCCCTTGCCTTTCCAGTTGGTCACCACGGCCCCAGCTCTGAGTCCAGCACAATGAGCACGGTGAGTGACGCCCCAGGTGCCCCTGCACAGGGACCCTGGCCCCAGGAATGGCCCCTGCCCGGGCATGGTGAGTGGGGGCAGATGGAAGCAGTGAACAAAGCTCCTCTCTTGCTGAGCAACAGGGTCCTTCCACAGCTCCCCGTGCCTCGAGTGTCCACCGTGGGGTAGGGCACAGCCCCACACCGAGGGCGGGGGACTGTCACTCCACAGACACGAAACAATAGTCAGTGTCAATTATTTATTTTCCAAATAAATCAGCGGTCCTGCAGGAGAAGGGCTGGAAATCAGCGAGTTTAGATTAGACCCTCCCCAAACCCCGGCTGGGCCTTGAGCCGCTGTCAGGGCTGCAGAGAAACAGCAGCGAACTCTCACGCAAATGGCCTATAAAAAAGGCCCCTGTCAAAGGCACCTTGACCTGGAGGCTCGCTGTGGTGCTGAGCTCCCCGTGGCCCTCCCCTCCCCGGGCCGCGCTCCCCTCGCATGATGTATTTCCCCTGCCTTTTTTAGAGCTGCATTATGTTAGCTCCAGGAAACAGCCTCTTCCTTCTTATAAACACAGCCCTGGGTTACTGACCAGCGGCCCTGCCACTCCACAGCCACTCTCTGTCCATCCATCACACCTCGCTGTCACCCTGGCAACATATCTCTTGGACCGGTCCGGCTCCAGGGATGGGAGAGGCAGGAGGGGGGGATAAGGGGGGGTCACATACACAGAGCACAATTCCAGCCTGCTGACTAATTCCCTGGAAACCCTGGGGCTGCACAATGAGAAAGCCTTTCCGAGGGTTTCTCGAGCGTTACTGGAAGGTCAGATGAAGGTCAGCGCAAGGACACGGCTCCTACTTTCCCCACCGTCAGCAAGGGCGGGTGCGCGGGCGGACGTGGGCGAGCGGCGGGGGTACCACGGGTGCACGGTGGGAGGGATGTTTGGAGAAGGGAGCCTGGGCCCAGGCGGCCCTGGGATGCGGCACAGAGCCCACTGCCACTGCCGGGCGCAGGAAATGTGCCTGGGACGGGGCTGGCGGGGTGTCCTGGCAGCCAGACAGGCGTCAGTGCTTCCAGCGGGACAGGGCACGGCCAGTAGTGTGGCCTTTTGCCACCCTGGCAAGGGAGGGATGAGGAAGGGAAGAATGACTTTGGCCCTATGCGAACTCCCCAGCACCTTTGGTATGGCCCCAGTGCCTGCAAACTGCTGGCCTGACACAGCTTCGCTGCACAGGTCATTGACAGTGCAGGATGGATCCTGGGGGAGGGCACCAGGATGGGTCCTGGGGAGAGCATCCCAGACATGCTTGGACACCCATGGTCTCCAGTGTGCTGGGACATCGACAGCACAGGCACAAGACAGGAACCATATCAAGAGATCCAGGTTGCCCTGTCAGTGCTGGCACAGGGACATCTTTTGGCTGAGCCTTTGAGCCATCCAGCCTCTTGTATGCATGGCTGCAGCAGGAGGGGTCCAGCCATGTCCTGCTCCTGGAACACCACCCTTGTCCATCCCCACCTGCTTGTCCTTCATGTTAAGCCATTGTTTCCAAGAGGAAATGCCATTTAAAGGCAGGTATTTAAAAAGAAATGGGAGATCTCTACTCTCTGAACAACACAGCACTTCATTTCTGCCTGTTCCCTACGTAAAGCTGGGAGTCAGGTTTACATAGGGATAAAACAAAAAAGGCAATGCTTTTAAGGACAGATCTTCGCAAACCCAAACCAAAGCCCCATGAGGGCAAATCCTTTCTAATCCATGCTCTTCCTCAGAGGTGTAAGTGGAGTGGAAGGGTAGGGGGGGGATTTAAATCTGGAAAACAGTTCCCCATCTCTTTGGTCTGCCAAAGGGCCCTCTGATAGAATTAAAACAAGTTTGCAGAGAAGCCTGTGTGGGATAATCCAGCTATGGCCCCTGAGGGGATGAGAACAATTAGGAGTCCTCTCTCAAGTCTCCACTCCAAGACAGAAAAACAGTTTATAGTTTGGTCCGGAGTTGTTGTTAGAAAGTTCTGAATCATCAGGACACACTAACAATTTCTGCACAGTAATTGCCAGGATAATTCATTAGGCAGACTCAGAGATAAACTATTAACAGAAGCTTTCAAATCTCCTACCTGCCTGCCCGTGTGCAGGACACTGGGGCTGCCCTATTTATACAGCGGCTGTTGGTGACGCTCTGGGTTCAGGAGGGAACCACATGAGCAGCCATGGCTAAGTAGGAAAAGTATTTCAAAGGAAAACAAAAGAATGGGTATTTATTAGACGTGTGCAGGCCAAGCACATGCTCTGCCATTAACCTTTCCAGGCATGGTAATCAGCCAGGGAGCAGTTTGCCTTCACTGTCACTGAACAAGCCACGGTCTCCAGCCACAGCAACCATTCTACTTCCAGAGAAAACCCACTAAAGTATTGGAAGCTGGCCTACTGTGGCCTCTGGAAGGATACTGCAAAACGTCTTTGAGCTGAGCCCGACACGCTTTTGACCCATATCTACCCAGAAGAGACCAAAATTTTGAGCTTCCCCAGTCTCATCTACACCCTAGCCCCCAAGTGCAGGTTGTTGCATGACAGAGGATATTTGTGTCCAATCCTCCTGAGCTGGTCAGCCTCAAATTACAGTTGGGAAGATGAAACAGTGCAACAGCCACTGGCTGTGGGTGCCCCTCAGAGGAAATGTCAGCCCCATAGACAAATGCCAGCAGAGTTGAGGAATGCCACCACACAGAGGCCTGTGCACAGCCCTATGTACATGCTCAGCCAAGGTTGCAGCATAATTTCTGCCAAAGCTGGTTCCTGCATCCTTTTTCAGCTCAATTTCCCTGAAACCACCCTGGCAAACCCAGAGCTGTGTACCATTTCTTTCACAGATTTGCCAGCTCCGGGGTAGCCATGGCCAGGACGGATTCATCTGCATGGGAACAGTGGAAGGAATCTTGATTAAGCAGGGAGAGAAGTGGAGACTGGCTGCCAGGCAGATGCCCTAAACAAGAGTAACTTATCAGCTCCGTTTCCAAGATGAGACATCTGTCACCACCCTGCACAGAGCCAGCCCAGCCACTTGCTCCTTACCAGCATGCCTGTACAGAAGCATGGGGGCTCCCCTCTCCCCGAAGGAAGCCATAGAAATAGCCACCATATAATTTGCAAGATTTCTTCTAGAAAATGCTTTGCTTGGGCTACAAAAAGCATTACACCCAGAATGCTTTGGGGGACAGTGCTGGGCAGGAGCAGGAGCCAGCGTGCATTCCCAGCCCGTGTTTGCTGGCGAGTCGGCCCCAGCGGCAGCACAGGGAGGTCTCAGCCCAGAGGAGCACCCAGAGCGTGGACAGCAAGGAACCGCTCTGCCAGCACACACGCAGCAAAGCCCAACACGGTTAATCCCTCCAGTTTATTATATAATAAAACGCTTTCCAGACCTGTTAAAATTTAATTGGTTTAATCTTAATTGTTCCATTTTCTATGGCACACACAAACACAGAGCCTGACCCTGCCACTCTCGTGTGAACTGTCCCGCGGGCTGTGGTGGGAGCAGGATGAAACCCGCTGACCTCAGCGGGATTATGTGCATGAATCAGAGCAGCAGGCCTGGGCTCGGAGCTGAAATCCGGCACTGGGCAGGCCGCCAGCACAAGGCCCGGGGTCCACTTAGGCTCCACTTAAGCGCTATGGGATGCAAGTGGTACGCAGGCCTGTGGATGCGAGCGGAGAGCAAGCCTCGTGCTGGGCCTCTGCTGAAGGATGCATTTCAGCTCAGCTTCTCAACCTCACGGACACAAACACACAGCAATGGCTTCTGAGACACGGAGCAAAGGTACTCCCAGAAAGGCCATGGGGTGTGCTCCACCAACAGGGTGGTGTACATGTGCCTGCTGCAGTGTCCTCCTTCTGCTGCACAGGGGACCCTCTCATTGCACAGTAACTGTGATTTATGACAGCTTCTAATCCAGAGGAAGAGGTGTTTTGCTACCCTCTGCACGTCCACAGTCGTGGGGCTGTGTTGAGCAGCAGGGTAGCTTTGTGAAACCTGGATATCCTTTGTGCACAAGAGATGCCAAATAAAAGCAGGCAGGAGGGAGTCCTTGGCACTGGCATTTCCTATCCTGCATTGCCTTAGATGAAGGATGTCCTTTACCTGCTTCTGCAGTTGGCTCTCACCAAGCTCAGCATGTCAGCCTCAGTTTCTGAGGCTCTCCTGGCACTGAAATCAAGGGCAACCTCCCTTTTGGTGTCCAAGCCTACTGAGTTCCCCTTGTGGCAACGGACAGCACCTTTGTGTTTGCTGCTCCTATCCCTCAAGGTGCTGAACGAACACTGAATGTTTCACACATAACTGGTATCTCTCAAACCAACCTCCCACCTTGAAAACATATGTGTAGGATGCTAGAGTCTGGTTCTGACCTTTAGAAAACACATTTATTTTCCACTGAGGCTTTGTTTTGGGATGTATTTCCAAGCCGTGCATCCCTGCAAGAACTGTGAAGCAAAAGTAAATCAGCCAATGTCAATGGAGCAAAAAAACAGTGAAGAAAATCAGATACTTGGAGTCACGTATTTCTTAAGAAAATGGGCATTAGTTGTGTGGTTCTTGGCCAAACCAAGCCAGCTGGTTCTGAGGATTTGGAGAGATGCAGGCAGGTGTCAAGTGGCAGACCCAAGCGAACAGGATCATCTAGGCACTGCCGGGGCACAGATGGGACACAGCAGTGGGAGATGGAGACAGCCTGTTGCTGGGTGAGCATGCTGCATCCCCTGCCTGGACCCGGCTCCGCTGCCTGCAGAAGCCCTCTTCTCTCCTGAGAAATACAGATATTGTTTCTTTTCAGAGTTGTGAAAAAGAGCCGTTCCTGTGCAAGCGGCAGGGATAAACGCCATCCTTTCCCCCGGGAGCCGTGACCAGGTGGGCGCACTCCGGGAGCTGCCGGCGGAGCCACCCCGTGCGCGCTCCTCGGAGCCCCTCAGGGCGCGCCCGCTGGGCACCGTGATGGGCGCCGAGGCTGCGGAGAGCCGGACCCGGGAGACGGCGGAGCGCCGTGCCGTGCCGTGCCGGACAGGACAGGACACGACAGGACTGCAGGGTCCGCTGCCGGCAGGTGACCGAGCCGTGCGGAGCCGGTGCAGGCTACAATGGACGCGGCGCCACCGGCAGCCCCGGCGGCGGTCGCTGTCCCGAGACCCGCCGCCTCTCCGCGTCGCGTCGCCCGCCCCGCCGTGCGGGGGCGTCCCCGGCGCGCTGCGGTTCTCACATAAATCAGGACCGAACTCCTGGGAAAGGGCCATCCTTCACCGGGCGCTGCTGACAGAGAACGAGAACCAGACGGGCCCTGAGATAAACCACGGCGCGCAGCGTTTACACAAGGGCAGGCTCTGTGTAAATAGAGCCGGGCGCGGGGGGCAGCTCCCGGCGGCGCGGGTCCGCTCCGGCTACGGCCCCAGCCCGCGGACCGCCGTGCAGGTGGGTGCCGCCCGCCCAGCGCCTCCCGCCGCCGTGCCCCGTTGGCTCCCCGAGCACGGGGGCTGGAGACAGGGCCGGATTAGCGTGTTTGTTTGTTTACGGCCATTAGCGCGGGGCCGGCTCCAGCACTCCGCACCCGCAAGACTAATGGAGCAATTAGCAGCCCCGGTGCTGATAGCATCGCCCCGAGCGAGACCCCCGGCCGCGGCCGCTGCTACCGGGCTGCCTGCGGCGGGGGCCCTCGGGCGGGAGCGGGCTGCTCGCTCCCTCGCCCGCCCGCCGCGGTGTGCGCGGCCGCAGCGGGGCTGCTGCTCGCTCCCCGGGCCCGGGGGGAGGCTCTTGGTTCTCTTGGCTCCGCTGCAGCACCCGCACGGCGAGCTCCATCCATTACAATAATCCCCTGTCTAAACAGAGCGCAGGAGCGGCCGGGACAACAAGGTCCTGCTGTAAACAGAGCTCAGGGGACGCCGCTAATGATATAAATAAAATAACCATTAATAGCCCGGTGACCCCAGCCCAGCCGGCTTGGGAAAGCCCTGCAGCCGCATCCCGGGCTGAGACCCGCCGGCAGGTACTAAGGCTGCCCTGCTCCTTCCTCCCCCTGGCTTCTGTACCCCGCACCGCTCGCCTCGGTCGTGCTCCTCGGCGCCAGCCGCCTCGCTATGGGCAGGGTCGGGCCCGACCATCTCCAGCCGGGAACTCACCACTGATCTGCCTCCACTAAAAAGGGGATGCTGGCATGGGGGGAAAGCGCGGGTTCAGTTACTGCACCGGAGACGGGGGAAGGACGAGGCGGCCCAGAAAAGGCCGCGGCTTGCTCCCTCCGTCGGGCGTGGGTTCCCCGAGCCGTCCGTGTGGCCGGCAGCAGCACAAATGAGTGGGTCCCAGCGGGAGAACTACTCGTACCACCGGGGAGACGTTCCGATGCCTCTTTTATGCCCGACCCAGGTTCCCAGAGCCCGAAGGCCGCGCCCGGCGATCGGCCCGTCCGAGATCCCTGTGCAGGCGGGAGCGCGATGGCGCCAAACGAGCAGACTCTGCCGGGGCGCGGCCCCGGCCCTCGGCACGGCGGCTGCTGCTCCCGCAGACGGACGGGCAGGCGGACATCGGCGGTGGCCCGGCAGTTCTTATGGTCGCCACCACCGAGGGCCCCGGCCCTTGACCCTGTTCTCCCCGCCGGGAAGCGCGGCCGCAGTGGAGCTCCCGGGGAGCGCGGCGCTGTGCACAGCCCGGCCGCTCGCCGCACTGCCACCGGGCCCCGCGCCTTCTCCTTCCCGGTCCCGGGGCCCCGAGGAGGGCGGGAGTGGCCCGGGACGGTGGCGGATTTCTAACATGGATAAGGAACTAATTGTTACTAATTATTTTCGGGGTCCCGGCAGCGAGGCAGCGCCGAGCTTCTCTGCGCACCGGTGGCACGGGGCAGAGTCGGGCCCCGGTCAGGCCTGCTTACTGCGGGCGCCCTTCCCCGTCCGCCGTCCGGACCGCAGGAAGGCTTCTCCCATGGGGAGTGGCGAGAAGAGACCGAGTCGTTGTATTTATATGGCGAGGGGTTTGAAGCTGCGTGGTGGCAGCGGTCCGGTACGCCCGGGGAACGGGAACCGGCCCCGCCGCGGGACCGGTAGCACATGAACTGAGGCGAAGTGCGCGGGACTCGGGCTCCTGTCCCGGGCTGCGCCCCAGCAAACATGTCTCTGGGGCGTGCAGAAAAACGAAGATACGAGGGCACCGACGGAGCCGCAAAACGGTGGAGCCGCCGGACCTTAATAACACGAGAGAAACTCCCGGGAAGGCCCCGCGAAGCCCCGGCGCCGGGACACTCACCTGCCCGGCGTATGCGCCCGGCTCCGGTGGTCTCCCCTCGTCGCCGATCCAAGCCCTGCGGGGCAGCAGCATTTTAAACACAACGAAAAATCTCACAAAAGACCCCCTGCCCCTCCCTCGGTGCGCCCGCTCCCCGCGCCGCGGCAGCCCGGAGCCCCTGCAAAAGTCCAGGGGTCGCGGGGAGCGCCGAAAGGCGGCGGCGCTCCCCGCATCACCGCGGGGCTCGGCCGGTGCCCGGCGAAGTCCTGTGCCCGGGGGCCCTCAGTGCGGAAGAGCTCGACAGGCTCATTCGGTGCGTCATCCGCCGGCACGGCGGCGAGGTGGCTCCGCGGAGCCGTTGGTCGCCCGTTACCGGCGGGAGAAACGAAAGAAAACGAAACGAAACGAAAGAAAACGAAAAACAACGAAAGGAAACACCGACGACTGCGGTATCGCGCTCCCCACGCAGCCCCGCGTTACCGCGGCCCCGGGCTGCCCACCTGGCCCGGCCCGGCCCGGCCTGACTGGGCCTGGCGGTCGCAGGCTGCGGGGCCCGATCCGGCGGCGGCGAAGCGCGCTTTTCCCCGTGCGAACGAGTGTCGCACCGGCTGCGGCAGGCTGGGCAGGCCTGCAGATTGGCCGATCGCGGCGGTATTTGCGGGGACACGGGCGAAGGGACCAGGGGTGCAGGGGGATGGGGACTGGGTCGGCTAAGTGTACGTCGCATGGCTACGGCCCGTCCGGGACGGCGGAGGCGACCCTCCCCTCCGCTACGCGTCCTGGGCCGCGGGAGGCACTTGAGGGGCCGAGCTGGTGGGGCGGGGAGGCCGGACCGGCGGGGCCGCATATGTCGGCCTCTGCCGGGGCCGGACCGAGCCGTGTGCGGGCATGGGCCAGCGGGGCGCGCCCGGGCGGGGGTCCCTACCTACCTACACGTGCTTAGCACTGGGGGACGCGGCGGCGGCTGCCGCGGCTCTCTGCGGGGACCCCGACCCTGGCGCACCGTCCCCGCGCCCGCCGGGCGGGTGCCGGGCCGGCGGGGCGCTCTGCGGGGAAGCAGCCTCCCCGAGTGCAGCCTTAATACATTGCTATTTCTGGCCGGGCAGCCGGAGCCGGGCAGGGGGCCGGCTCTGCCTCCCCCTCTCTCCAATGGCGAGGCCGCCCCCGGCCCCTCCTTGCCGTGACGTGCCGGCCCGGGGCAGAGGAGGCTCCTGAGCCTTTGGCTGTCCCTGCAGAAGCTGTAACAAAACGCAGACCCCCAGCGCTGAGCTAATGGAGGCAACTTAGACAGAAGCAGGCGCGGCCCCTCGTCTCTCGGCGCTGCCTGCTCCCCCCGCACCGGGCGCGGCGCTCCCCGCCGAGCAGCCGCCCGAGCGCCGCCGGGCCCGCGGGACTGCCTGGCCGCTTGCGCTGCCCCGATGATGTTACCGAGCCCCGTCACCTCCACACCCTTCTCTGTCAAAGATATCCTCAACCTGGAGCAGCAGCAGGATCCGCACTATGGGGCCCAGCTCCCGCACCACCTGGAGCACCACTTCCACCCCGCTGCCTGCCTGCTGGCGGCCGCCGACGGCGCCCGCTTCTCCGACGGCGAGGAGGAAGAAGAGGAGGAAAAGCTCTCCTACCTGAGCCCCATGGCAGCGCCGGGCAGCCAGGCGGACGCGCGGATCTCCGCCGACAACTACGTTCACGCCGTGCTGCGTAGCTCCTGCGAGGCTGCCGGCCCGGGAGAAGAGCTGGACCCGGCGGTCCGAGACGCAAGTGAGTATCGGCTCCGCCGCGCTCCCCGCACTGCACCGCCCCGCCGGGACGGGCCGCGCGCTGGCTTCCCATGGTGCGTTCCCAGCCCTCGGGCATCGCTCCGCGAAGCTCAGGTCCTGGCGCTGTAGCCCGCTCCACGTCCCTTGGCCATGTCGAGCTGGGAGAGGCACGTCGCGGGGCTGCCACCGCCCTCCTCCGCGCCTCGCTCGCCTCCTCCCTGGGGAGTGCCTTCGCATGGCCCCAGTCCGGAGGTGCCGGATCAGGCCCGTGCTCTGCAATTTCGGTAGCGGAGGGGGAGGAACGGGTCGGGTTAGGCCCAATCCGCACCCGCTGCGGTGGGGCCCGGCGGCGGAGCAGGTGCCCGGCGCTGTGCGCGTCGCGGCCCGGAGCTCTCCTCGCGGTGCCGCAGCGGTAAAATCGCAGCCGGCCCGGAGGTGCGGGAACGTGCCCGGCCGGCCGCCCGAATCGGGCCCTCGCAAACACCGGCGGTGCCGGAGACGGCCGGTCCCAGCGCTGCCTCCCCGCCTTCACCGCGGTGCCCCGACGGGCGCGTAGCGGCGCGGGCTCGGCCGGGATGCGGAGCTCTCGTCCGCCGGTGGGGCCTGTCGGGAGCAGCGAGCGCCCGGCGTCGGCGAGGTTCATCCGTGACCTGTGCTCCCCCATACAGAGAGCTGCGTCCTGAAGAAGCCGCTGGACGCAGCGGAGAAGGCGGAGGAGACGGAGAGGCCGAAACAGCGGAGCCGGAGGAAGCCGCGCGTACTCTTCTCCCAGGCGCAGGTCTTCGAGCTGGAGCGTCGGTTCAAGCAGCAGCGTTACCTGTCGGCGCCCGAGCGGGAGCACCTGGCCAGCAGTCTCAAGCTCACCTCCACGCAGGTGAAGATCTGGTTCCAGAACCGGCGCTACAAGTGCAAGCGGCAGCGGCAGGACAAGTCGCTGGAGCTGGGCGGCCCCGCGGCCCCGCCGCCGCCGCGCAGGGTGGCCGTGCCCGTGCTGGTCCGTGACGGCAAGCCGTGCCTCGGCGGGTCGCAGGGCTACAGCTCGGCGTACAACGGGCCCTACTCCTACAACGGCTTCCCCGCCTACGGCTACGGCAACGCTGCCTCCTACAACCCCGGCTACAGCTGCACCTACCCGGCGGGCACCGGCGGCGCGTCCATGCAAGCCGCCTGCAGCCCGGCGGCGGCCGCCAGCCCCTTCGTGAACGTGGGCGGCCTGGGGGGTTTCAGCGGCGGC
>VWZV01010110.1:249544-261234 GCA_013397155.1 Irena cyanogastra | reverse complement strand
CGCAGAGCGGCTCGGCAGCAGCGGCCGTCCGGGGCACCCCGGGCGGCAGGGGGACCAAAGGCGCCGGGAGCTCTCCCCTGCCGTCCCGCACATCTGCCCGGCCGCGACGCTGGCTCTCCGAGGGTGTTTCCTGCGGAGCCTTCTTGGAGCCGGCGCGACGGACGCAGACCAGGGGCTCGCTATGCCACCCCCCTGACCCAGCGCTGCCCACCGTGTCCTCCCTATGTGTGTTGCGTGACAGTCCCTGTGTCCCGAGCAGAGGACCGGGCTCTGCCCTCGCAGACGCAGCAGGTAACGACCGCTCGTTACTAACCCCGGGTTTTACGCTGCACGTTCCCACTATTCGAGCTGAACGTGCACATTCGGGGTTTGCTGTTTGAAAGGAACCGGAGAAATTCTTTCCACTGCGGGGACAGAGTGGGCAACCCGCAGTCCCGTCTCCCAGCCTGGCTCGGCACGGCATCCTGCTGTCCCGCGAGCCGCCCCGAGGCCAGCAGGCTTCACGGGGCCGGCGCTGGGAGAGGATGCGGAACGCCCAGCTGATTGTTTGCGGGATGGCAGTAAGGTGTCGCAGGAGAGGAAGCCCAGGCCCCGCTCTTGGCTTTCAGAGATGAGTGGTTAAGGCCCTGTGGTCTCGTGGGTAGAAACAGGATAGCCAAGAACAAAGGTAATGCGCTTTCTTCACAGCAGCAGTCAGGCTGGAGAGATTTGTCTCTGCCATAGGAAGGAGTTGCATTTTCCTCCATGTTCTGCCAGACTGTTGTCTGCAAAAATAGGGGACCCATGTGAGTTCATACTTCAGCATGCAAGCCAGAGGAACCGTAACCACAATAGAAGCTCCTCCAAAATCAGGGTGTGTGAGAGGAGTTCCCAGCTTAACACATCCCCTCAAAGTACATGGTAGTTGATGAGAAATCCACTGCATCTCAGCAGCATCCAGAGCCTCTGGCTGAGACCAGAGCCCCAGCATGGGACATGCTGCCCAGGTCTGTAGTCACAATCTCTAGAGCACGGACAGTTCTGTAGAGCAAAAGGACACCCAGGGACCTCACAGCTGTGTTGCCAGAGGTGATGCCGAGCAGCACCAGCATGATCCAGCACCCCCAGTGCCCAGCCACAGCAGAGCACTCTCCACTTGCGCCTGGTCACAACCCTGACCCCTCTCTCCCTGCACGGAGCTGGAGCGGCGCCCAGTCAGGAGATTCCGAGAGGCCTGACTGCAGGCTGGTGTCGCATGGCGCTGGAAGTTTCTAGATGTCCACCACAGCAAGCCCCATTCCTGGGACAGATCCCAGCTGTCCCACCAGCTCAGACTGGAGGAAGGACAAGAGGTTAGTGGGAGGGACCCCTCTGCAGGACCTCGCCCAAAGCTCCTGAGCTGATGGGGAGGACAAAACAGCACAAAGAGACGGCGGTACTGGAGGGCCCAGAGCAGGGTGGCGGAAGTGGAATGCTCCAAAGAGGAGGAACAGCCGGCAGAGGCCAGTGAGAGGGAGATGGTGGGAGATTGCAGATTGGACTGGCTGCCTAGGGAGGGGAGACACAATGGAGGGAAGTTGCTGCGTGGCTGTGCTGGAGGCAGCACCCGCCCCTGATGCACCCTGTCCCCCACACCCCAGGCTGAAGCAGGATGCCTCCAGCAGGGTGAGAGGCACAGGGAGATCTCTGGTGGAAATTCCTTCGGCATGGTCCTGCTGCAGTGGTGCCATAGCCAGAGGGATATCAGGGAGGGAGGGAGGGAGGATGGCCATGGACAAGGGGCAGAGGGCGTGTGTTTCTTCCTGGTTGATTGAGGGATTTACTGCTATTTGGGAATCAAGCTGTGAAGGTGCTGATTGATTTCAAACAGGAATGAGATTCTCTAAGTGCACTGATTTAAAGGAAAGAAGGGAGACTTTTGGGTCAGCTAGGGTTTTGGGGCATCCCAGGCCTCAGACCCACTCTGTGTGCAGGCTCCAGCTGTGTTTTTTATTCAAGTTTCCTGTACAAGGAGGAGCCCACGAGCAGAACTTGTCTGCGACCTAGGGAGACTCCATCCAAAGCCCAGTTATTGCTGGTTTTCTGTGGCCTTTCCATCATGCTCAGGATCACACAGAAGCAGTGCTGTTCTTTCTGCAGCACCACAGATATGGTCTGGTTTCCTCTTCTTCCTGACATCTTTTTCCCTTCCTCTCTCCCTCCCCCTCTTATCCTTCATCCTTCTGTCTCCACCACCCACCTGCGGCCATCAGCAAGGAGCTCACCTGGGTGCAGAGGGAGATGCCTGCTCGCAGTGAGGCTGCTCAGGCTGCTTGTGGATCTGGGCAGGCATCACTGAGTTCTGCTCCCATCTGCTTCAACCTGATCACAGCCACCTCCTGCTGCCTGGGTTGGGAGCCTGGGGACTCAGGTGTTTGCTAGTGTGGTGCCCAGCTCTTGCTCCTCTATTTGGAGTGTCAGCTCCTGCTCTGCAGAGCTTCCCACTGCAGCCACCCCAGCCCTTGAGCTGGGAGCTGCTGGGGCTGCTTGGCCACTGGGGCTCTGTGGAGCCATCAGGTGTTGCAAACGCTGGGAGCTTCTCCCGGCTATGACAGTATGGGGTTGTCACATAGGAACTCTCCGGTGCCAGGAAAACTGTTGCAATCCATGGATCAGGTAATTAAAATATTGGTAGTTGTGCTGTGGAGCCTCCGGCGAGGCTTTCTCCCACTACATGCCTGCAGCACAAGGGGCAGGGACCTGCCTCCCTTGCGTGGCTGAGTCACTGCATCACAAGGTGACTACACCTGACTGAGCAGGGGGACGGGATTTGCATGTTTTAGCTGTTTCTTCTTCCAGCAGTGGTGAGATCAGGCACGGTGCTGCCACTAGGGATCCAGGTGACCCAGGAAGGATTCACTCTGATTCAACCAAGGATCCAGGTGACCTGTCCACAGAGAGGGACTGAATCTTCATCCCCTCCAGAACAGGGTGCTGCTGAAGGTCAAAGCTGCCCCTGTGTCCTGCCAGAGCCCTTCCCGGTGACATCATGCCACTATCTCCCTCCTAGACAAAAAATAAAACACACAGACACTTCCCCGGGGACGATCCTTCTCCGCGCCTGGGGATGCTGCAGGGGGGCGGTGCCGGGGCTAGCGGGGTCCCGGGGTGCTGCTCGGGATCCTCAGGTGCCCCGGGCTGCCAGCAGGGACAGGGACACTTGCTCCCGGGGCCTGTCCCCAAGCGAGATACGCCACCGCCATCTATCGGCCAGCGCCTGGGGACAGAGTGACAGACACGCTTCTGTCCCCACCGTCCCGCACCGCGGAGGTTCTGCAGCTGGTGTTGGCTCGCTTTGGGGGTGCCCGAGTCCCCCTCCAAGGCTCGGAGAGCTGCGGAGCATGGGGGCAGGGTGCGGTGTCCCGGCAGGAGCGGCGGCGGACAGGCCGGACATGGGGAAGCTGAGCTGGTTGCGCGGGCTCTGGGCAGGCGGGTGTCTCCCCACGGCAGAGCCCTGCGGGAGCTGGGGGCTCCCGAGCCCGCGGCAGCATTGCTGCTCCGGGCAGCACCGCCGGGGCTGTGCACGCAGCAAAGGCACAGCCACCCGTGCCCGCTGCGAGGGGAGAGCTGGGGACAAGGCCAGTGTCCCTTCCCAGCCTCTAGCCGCCGTGCGGGCCCTTGCTAGCGAGCAGTGCTTTGCTGTGTTCTTTCAGCTGGGCACCAAGCACCCAGTCTGTGTGAGAGACCCAGCAGATTTTCAGCTCTGATTTTTTTTTTTTGGTCCCAGAATGATGCAATTCACCTAATTCCAGGAGCCCCCTAAAACTCCTGATGCCCTCACATGCCTTGGTAAGGTGATCCCTCCCTGCCAGTTCTTGCCCAAGGACAAAGGGCGGCTGTTGGGTCCAGCACCTGGTGCCTGTCGCAGCTGCATCCTCACCAGAGGGAGCTGTGTCCCACACTGAGGCACAGCCCGGTTTTGGCCCGGTTCCCCACCTTTTTATAGCCTTTGGCAATGCTCCGGATGGCATACTGCTCAGGTCTAACGGGCATCCAAAGGTGCTCGGATTTACGTTTCTCCTGGCACCCACCTAGCCGTGCCAGGCATGGTCTGTGCCTGCCAGGAGTCTCCCATGTCAGTCCCAAAGCTATATTGCCCCGGGGGGCACTGCAGGCTTTCTCTGGGGCTGACACTGGCTGTCAGTGCAATATCTGCAGACATGCTGGGTCAGGGAGAACAGGGCTGAAGCCTCCACCGATCTCCTGGAACAGCCATTGCTTCAGCTGCTTTTGAGGGTGATCCCAGACCAAGCGCTAGCGTCACAGCATGCCTGAGCTGTCCTCACCCGTGTGAGGACGCTTGCAAGAGTGACCCCTGCTGCCACCCCTGTGCCACTCCCATCCAGCTCGGGAGCAGCTCCTTCCCCATCTCTGTCACCTCCCCAGTGCAACAGGCCATCTGCCCCCACCTCAGTTCCAGCCAGGATGCCACTTTGCAGTCCCTTGTTGGGGGCATTTGACACAGAAGCCTGCACTAAGTGTGGGTGTTCACGCAGTATCTCCCCATCAGAGCAAACATGCCAAGCTGTCCCAGCCCAGCCTAGGGGATTGCTTCTGCTAGTGGTTCTCTATAGACAAGAAAGAAGGTTTCAGCCTCAGCTTTACCTTTCAGGGTATATTCCCTGCCTAGAAAGGGAAATAGCTTTCAGGCTCTTCCCTGCACTGCCACGCTCGGATGGAGCCAGGCAGGCTGGGACCAGCCCAGCCCGGAGCTGCCTTGGTTTAACCAGGCAGCAGTGTGGGTCAGGAGGGGCTTCCCAGGCCCACCAGAGGCAATGTCTGCTCTGTGTCCAGGAGCCCCGGCGCTTGTGTCTAGCACTGCTGTAAGGCCGGGAGGTCATGAGAACTTGAACAACTTTATTGGGGTCTGACACAGCCCTGAGGAATCCCAGAGCCAGGGTGGGCTGGGGCTGGAGGGAGGCTGGGAGCCCATCTCTCTGCTCCCCATGGGCTCCAGCCACCTCCTCCCACCGAGCAGGGCTGTCAGGCACCCACTGCAGAGGGGCTGGGGGGCAGGAAAGCCCAGAGTGCTGGCAGAGCACAGGGATGTGGTTTCTAGGGCAGTGCTCTTGCCTCCCTGCCTGCCCCCGAGCTGGGCTGACAGAAGCCTCTGAGCACTGGGACCCCAGTGCCCTGTGTGGGGTCGTGAAGGCAGGAGCAGCTCAGGAGCCCACCAGCCCCAGCTGAAGGTACAGGACAGACACTGGAGAGATCTCCCCCCTTCTTTCCCTGAGGAAGGTGAACCCTCAGCCCCCAGCTTCCCTCTCCCCAGCTCTGCCCTTAACCTGCAGGAGCGGTGGTCTCCAGTTACCCCAGGGAGGCAGCTGGGGGCTCCTGAGCTGCTCCTGGCACAGCAGCCTCAGGCTGCCTGGAATAATTTGGGTTTGTGCCATCGCACAGCCCCGCAGCCCGGACCCATCACCGGGGCGGGGCCGGGCCAGTGCTGCTTCCCGGCTCTGCCTGCCCAGGGCTGCGGGGCTCTGCCGACCCAGAGCGCACCAGCACAGGGCTCAAGGGGCAGCTGGACACACGGAGGCAAGGCAGCAAGTGCCTGCCTGGGCTGGATGTGGCTGGAAGTGAAAGGAAAGGGGATTGTCTCCAAAACTCTGCTGGGCTGAGCATTGCTTCCTTGCTGGAAAGCCAAAAATAGTCTCTTTACTCAGAAGAGGCAGTAGGAGGAGAGATCTCACTCGAAGCCAAATACCTAGGAGGCCATGGGACAGACCCAGAGCAGTGTGGTGACACTGAGAGGCATTATCAGACCTTGGAAAGGCAGCGGCCAGAGCTGAACCAGCCAATAACTCCATTGCCTCCAGGCACCTCACCATGCCAAAAGTGCCAGGGGAACCAGTCTGTCAAGGGAACATCCCCACCCCGGCAGAGCTGGGGAGCAGCAGCAAACTGCCAGGGCCAGCCTTAGTTTGTGTCAGGCGTTCAGCTCAGGGATGGCAGCAGGACATTTTCCCTGTCCATTGTGGCCTGGCCCAAAGGATATCTGGGAATCCCCATGGCAGCTCTACTGTCCCTGCAGTGCCAAACCAGGCAGAGCAGGCAGTGCCATTCACAGTCAGGAGCACTGTAAAACTCCCAGCTGCTGCCAGGTAGGCTGGAAAAGAGCCGGGAGGCCAGAAAGGCTGTGCCCTTGCCAGGGGAACACTTTAGGCCAATTGCTCACACAGCAGCATTTCTGGGCTGTGCTGACTTATCATCTCCCTGTTCCTGGGGGTCTCACTCCCTCCCCCAGCACTCCTGTGGGTAGTTATTCCTGGAAAACATCCTAGAGACACTTTCAATCATGCCTTCATCCACTGACATTTATAGAGCTTCTTCCAGCAGCTGATGGATTTAATAGTGTGAATCTTCCCCCAGCCTCAGTCTGTTTATGCCTTTCCCTCCATGGGGTTTGTCATTGCCCCAGTGCCTGATGAGGGCTAAAGGCAAAGCTGCAGCTCTGCTGCCAACAGCTTTCAGCTCCTGGGCAGAGAGATCCATCTTGGCAAAGCCCAGTTGTACCCATACTCTGCAAACTCCTGTCTAATGCCCTGCCTTCCAACCTAATCCTGCTCTGTTCTCTCCCAGCCACCTCTGCTTCTCCCTCTTGGGTGGAGGAGCTGCAGCGCTGCCAAATCTTGCAATACTCAGACTATTTCTTAAAGCCCCAGCTCCTGAAATAGTGGGAAAATTTCCATTTCCTGACCTCCCGCAGCTTTTGTGTCTTTAAGGAGTTTCTCATCCTTCTGCTCGTGCAGAAAAAGCAGGCACTGAGAGCTTGAAGCCCACGCCAGGGAGCAGAAGATGGGCACAGCACACAACCAAGAGGACCCAGGCTGCAGAGTGGTGGCTGTGGCTGCTCTGTGCCAGGGACATCCAGACCTGCCAGGCAGCCATCAAAAATCCCACGGGTGATCACTCAGTTTCCCTCACCGCCTCGAGGAACCAGGGCAAGACAGATGTGTAAAGGAAAGGTGGATGCAGGGCTGGGCCGGGCTTGGGCAGCACCCAGCCCTGCAGTGCAGGGTCCCTGCCCTCCAGCCCTGCTGGAGCCCAAAGCCACTGAGGGCAGCACATCCCCTTTGCTCACCCAGCAGCTTTTCCCCTCTGTCCTCACCACAGCCCACTCCAGCAGTCTCCTGGGCAGGCCAGGCCAGCAGATCCTCTGGAGCAGCTCTGATCCGACCCAGACACCCACCGGCAGCACATACCACAGCTGTGAATGCATTTCCTCCAGGGAATTATTTTGGGCATGCCCCTGTGGGACACGTGCCACACCTGAATGCACTGGGAGAGTCAGGCATCACCCATGAGTGCCTTGTTCCAGAAACCCAGAGATCTGCTCTGGGCAGGTCAGCACAACGAGGCAATACTTTAGTGCTCAGCTCACAGCTCCATAGTTGGGCGGGACCCTAAAATAAACTGGTACCAAGACAACTGACAATGCTAAAAAAAAAAAAGGTTATTCTACTAATTACCACTAGATTGGAAAAGATACTAGCACTTTGAGCAATTTTGAGATGCTCATCAAGCATCAAACAAGTCTAATTACTCAAACTGATGGGGCAAAAGCTCTGCTGAGCCCCTAATCTCCTGTATGAGGTGAACAAAGCCTTCCAGCCTCACTCAGCACCAAACTCCTGTGCTGTTTCTGACACACAACCCCTCCTGCCAACACCTCCATTTGGAGCAGTTTGGAAGCATCCTGACAACTCCCAGTCAGACTGAGGGTGTGGAACTACTTTGCCAAGGAACATAAACCTCAGCTTCTCCTCCAGGGTTGCAAGGGGATGGGGACACCCTCATCCCTGCACACTGCCAGGGTGACTGGGCCAGACAGGCCCCCTTCTCCCACCACCATCCCCAGACTGCTCTTCCCTCCCCTGCTCTGGCATCCCTCAAAAGAGCTCAGCACCAGGCACAGTCAGAAAGGTACAGTGCTGGGAGCTGGGCTGTGCCGGAGTAAGAATGGGACATGAGGATAGAGCAGAACTGTTTTTATTGGAGGTGTCAAGAGCAGGAACAAGAACAAACCTACAGGCTCCCTCCTCAAGTGCCATCCTCCCCTCGCCCACCACCACCACCACCAGGGCAGTCAGCATCACGTGTGCGTGCTACGAGACAACGGCCAAGACCTACACTTTGCTTCAGCCAAAAGCCAAAAGCCAAGCCCCCAGCACCCCGCTGTCACCCCCTCCTTGGCGACTGCGAGCTCAGCTTGGCCCTGCTGGGGGCAGGGCAGGACATTCACCTTCCCCTCTGAGCAGGGGTGAGTTTTGCGTGAGATGTTGTGGTTAAGGGAGGTCAGGAGCACAGCTCCACCCAAGTGCCAGGGGATGTGACCTGGGCTGCAGCTCCCAGCAGGACATCTTGGAGGAACCCAGCAGAGAGCAAGCTGTGCAGCCTGAGCAGAGCTGCAACAGCCACAGGCAAAAAACGGCATCGCTAAACCCCAAAGGGCTTCGCTGCCCCCTCTCTTCAACACAAACCAAACCAAAAGGGAGAGGGGTCAGAAGACACACCAGGAGAGGAGGTGAGACAGGTCTGGAATGGCGTTTGGCTCTGGATCACTTGGCAGCCCGACGCTCCTCCTGGCGCTTGGTAAGGATGTATTTGAAGAACTCGTACACGGACCAGGCAATCGCCGTCGAGGGCATCTGAAAAATGACTCTCGCCTGGACCCCTCTGAAGTAGGCGGTCACACCGCCCACCTGGTACACCGTCCTGAAGGCATTAGCCATGCCTGTGATGTGTCCGCTGATGTTGGAGCTCAAGGCCAGGGACTCCTGGGTGTTGAGCAGTGTTTTGCAAACGTCCAAAGGCGTAGTGGCAGCAGCAGCGACAGCCCCCGCGCAGGCTCCAGAGACCACGTGGGAGCCTGGGTTGTACTGTCTGTGGGGGTTGAGCTGCTCTTGCAAGAACTCATAGGTCATGAAGTGAATGGCTTGGAAGGGGATGTTCATGGTGAGCTGGGTGGTGTAGCTGCGGTAGAAAGCTCCGGCCCCTTCGTTGCGCCACACAGCCCGTACACAGTCCATCACGTGTTGGTAAGGCGAGTTGTACATCTGCATCCTCTGCTTCACCACTTGGGACAGGCAGCGGCAGCAGCAGCAGCCAGGACCCAGGCACGCAGGGGAAGAGGAGAGAGAAGGGTAAACACAAAGCCAGGCTTCCTGCAACTGCTTGGAGTTTGGCCACACTGGCCTAAGAGCTGAAGAGAGACAACTCGAACCACCAGTGCTCGTGTATCTCCAGACAGGAGAGCAGCTATTTAAATCTGCTGAGCCATCACTGCCACACAGACATCACCACTATGAAGCCACTCACATGCCACAGCCTCAGGGAATATCCTGATATCCCTTGCTCCCAGGCAACTGATGTTTCCCTATCCACTGCTGCAGAGCTATCACTCAGTTAGAAGAACCCTCTGACATCCAGTCTCTTATTTCCCAGACAGCTCTCGATCTGGGCAAGACTGTCCCTCCCCAGCCACCCCCACTGCAGCCCAGAATAACCACATCTCATTGCAGAGCCCACTAGTCAGGAACTGTAAGCAGGCACTGCTAAAATGCAGCCACTCTGGGGCAAGATTCATATGCCAAACCCCCCTAACACATCCAAGAGCAGGACAAGGGAGTCCAGAGCACAGCCTGCCACTGTTCTACCTCCCCCTATATCAATGTGATCATGAGGAGCTAAAAATGATGTGATGCTGAACTACTACAGTCATGACAAGAGAAGCTCCAGGGAAGGAATGACAATGGTCTGGCAGCTGCCTGCTCCTTGGCGTCCCTGCCATTCAGTGGGGAGGCAGGATCTGTGCCCAGATCAGCTGGAGCCCGCACTGTCACAAGCCCTCCAGTTTTCAGAGGGAAAAATACCTTCATGACTGGCCTTTCCTCATTGCTCCTCCTTCTCCCACCACTTTCAAGGACTTAGTAAAATTACCAACTCCCTATACCTTTTTCATATATACCAGGCTCATCAAGATCAGCATCTTCCAGACATTTCACAAGATCTCCCTTCTCCCAACCTCTCTAGCATGTTTTTATACCCCACTCTTTTAATTTTCCTCTTGAACACAGGCCCACAACTGTACCACCTCTTCCCTAGATCTCAATACAGCAATGCCCAGCTTCCGCACACTTAAAATAACTTTGGCAGTGCCAATCACATCTCTCTTGCCTTCTCTCCTGCTCCAGATAACAGTCCCAGCCAAACTCCCGGATGAAAGGCCCATGCCCTCTCAGCTCCTCCTAAACCATGGTTTGCTGTGCTCCCAAGTAAATCTCTCCTACCCACCCTGTCCATAACAGGCAGCCACCAGGGTCCCTAACTGGAGCCATGGGCCCCCAAAGAACCCCCAGAGTCAGGCAAGAACAAGAGCACTCTTTGTGCTACAGAGGGCACCCAAGAGCCTTAGGCAGACCGTGATTCTCCCCTCCCTGGCAGGCCAGGACCATCATTACCTTCAGCAGGGTTCATGGCTGCATCGTGGAGCAATGTTGCTACACACCCGGCTGCACCTGCAAAACAAGAACTGCCACATGTGAGGGGGGGAAAGGTGAGGGACCCTGGGACTCTGCCACAGCCCCAGGTCCCTGGCCAAGGCACAGGAGGAGGCCCCTGAAAGAGGTGAGATCTGAAGGCGGCCTCCATCTCCCTTCCAAAAGGCAGGCTGGTCCTCAGGAGTTCCCACCCAGAGTGAGATAGAGACAGACAGGGAGAAGATTGTGACAGGCTGCCATGTCCCATGGGGTGACTGGAACTCATTTGTGCCCACTCCTTGGGGGACAGGCCAATGCCACCAGCTGGCGTGGAGGCCTTAGGATGGTGAGTGTCCCCATGTCCCCTGGAGAAGCCCACTGGCACTCCGCTGCATGCCTGCCAAGGGCGGAATGTGCCGTGTTCTCCCCTCAGCCCCATGCTCGCCCTACTGTGGCGGGTCCTTGAGGCGAGTAATGGGCACCACGGCGAGACGGGCTCCGAAACCACGTGGCACTCCTGGGGCGAGCTGTGGCACTGCCGACCCACGGGGCCACGGCCAGTCCCAGCTTGTCTGCAGGCAGCTCCTGTCCACCAGCATCCTTCCAAGCCGGGGCCACTAACCTGCTTCAGGCCAGATACCTGGCAGCAGCTCTGGCAGGCGCGGAGCGGCGCTTCCCCGTGCCCGGCACCGTGCGGCTGGCTCACGGCTGGAGAGAGCACAGGGCTTTAGCACATCCACGGCACCCCGACCCCGCGGCGGGACCGGGCCTCCCTACCGCCAAACCTGCCGCTCCCACCCGCTCCCACCCGGGCGCGGCGGGGCCGGTACCGTTGGCCACATGGCTATTGCCCCCTGCGTGGATAACGTCGCTCAGCGTCTTTTTTAACTTTTCGTAGCAGGCGAAGTAGAGGGCGTGCGCCGGGCCGGCGCCGGTGGCGGTGATGTTCAGGCCCCGCATGGGCCGCCAGACGCCCTCGGTGCGGGCGATGCGCCACAGGGCCTCCAGCACGTTCCGGTAGCGAGCGGCGGGCTCCGGCTGCAGGCTCTGCATCCGCGTCTGCAAAACAGGGCGGGCCCGGCCGTGCGGCTCGTCAGACCGTGCCCGGGGCTCCCGGTGTGCCGCCCCGTCCCCTCCCTCCCCGCGCGCGCGCGCCGCCGGCACCTTGACGCAGTCGATGGGGTACATCACGCA
>VWZV01010110.1:237211-249104 GCA_013397155.1 Irena cyanogastra | reverse complement strand
CGGCCGGTGACGTGTCCGCCGGTGCCGGCGGCGGTGCCGGCTGCTGCGATGCGCGGGCGGGCGGCGGCGGGCGCACATGGCCAGGTGAGTGCGGCCGGGCCGGGGGGTCGGGGCCGGGGCTGGCGTGGTGCCGGTGCTCAACAGTGGGCTCTACCCTCAGGGTCGGTGTTTTCTGCCTGTCCTGGCGCTCGGTGGGACCGTGCCCGGGGCCGCGGCAGCGCCTGGCTGCGCTGGGGCTCGCTCTCCTCTTGGGGCTGCTGCCGCGCCGCCCCGCGCCTCCCGGCGGGACGAGAGGTGAGCGGGGACTGGGCTGCGGGGAGCGGGGTCACCGCCGGCCGCCGGTGCTGAGCCGGTGCCGCCGTGCCGCAGGTACCTGGCGCGGGCGGAGGAGCTGACGGCCACAGACACCGAGGACTCGTCCCTTAATTACGGGGTGGTGGTGGACTGCGGGAGCAGCGGGTCCCGGGTTTTCGTCTACTTCTGGCCCCCGCATAACGGGAACCCCCACGACCTGCTGGACATCAAGCAGATGAGGGACCGGAGCAGCCGCCCCGTCGTCAAGAAAATTAAACCCGGTGCGTGCTGCCCCTCTCCGGCCCCGGCCCTGGCCCCGAGCCCCCCGCACGGACGGGGCAGGCCGGCTCACCGCGCCCTCCTCACCAGGCATCTCCGTGACCGCGGCGGCCCCCGAGCAGGCGACCCCCTACCTGCGGCCTCTGCTGCGGTTCGCGGCAGCGCACGTCCCGGCGCGGAAGCACAAGGAGACGCCGCTGTACATCCTGTGCACGGCGGGGATGCGGCTGCTGCCCGAGCCGTGAGTTCGCCGCCCTTATCGGGCGAGCCGGGGATGCGCTGGGATCCCTCAGCCCCGAGACAGAGCAAGACAGCTGCCTGCTCTTGGACCTTGCGGGAGAATCGAGAATCCTGTGGGGTGGAATTGAAAAAGGAAAGGGCATGTTGTAGGGGCGAGTGGCAAGGGATGCAGAAGGAGGGTTTGAGCATGCTGGGAGAGAACTGAGAGGAGATGCTTTTGACTGAGGATCTCAAACAAATAGATCTGTTTTTCATCTCCAAAACATGCTGGCTGGCTGCAGCAGCAGAACTTGTGGGGCTGAACAGGGGCTGTAGTGCAGTGTGATTTCTGGTCTCTTCACCAGCATCAGCATCTGTATATGTTCCTCTCCTGCACCTTTGCAGGCAGCAAGCTGCAATCCTGGATGACTTGGTGACAAATGTGCCCTTGGAGTTTGATTTCCTCTTCTCCAAATCGCACGCGGAAGTGATCTCAGGGAAGCAGGAAGGTAGGGGGTGCCACAAAGCACTGCTTGTTCCTCTTTAGTATATTGTTGTGATAACCTTTTCTGTCTTGCGTAGGTGTCTATGCATGGATTGGCATCAACTTTGTCCTGGGACGGTTTGATCATGAGGATGGTGAGTCTGGCTGCTTGTAGAACAGCTGGGAGAGTCGAAACAGCATGTGCTGGACTTTGTACCAGTGCTGTAGCTAAGATCAGCCTCTGGAGTAGGCAGCAATGCCTGACCCCTGTCGTGTGTGAAGCTTTCCTGGGCCTGGGACGTGGTCCTTGCAGGTGGCCCTTGGGGTCTGCCTGGAGGGGTGGAGGAGCCCCATGAGGCAGCTGTGAGATGCTGGTGGAAGGGAGAAGATGCTGCCCCAGGCCCTGCCTCTTGCTGACATGCTGCTGTGGGTTGCAGAGGAGGATGCAGTGGTCACCGTAGCACTGGGGGACCAGGGGAAGTCCCTGGTTCGGAAACGGACAGTTGGGATCCTAGACATGGGAGGCGCCTCCCTGCAGATTGCCTACGAGGTGCCCGACTCCGGAGCCATCTCCTCCCCACAGCAGGTGTGTGTCTGGTCCCTGAGAGCAGCTCCTGCCTTCCCTGGATTGCTGCTGATCATGGACCTATCTGTGTCAGCAGGAGGAGGCTGCTAAGAGCTTGCTGGCAGAATTCAACCTGGGCTGTGACGTGCAGCACACTGGCCACATGTACCGTGTCTACGTCAACACTTTCCTGGGCTTCGGGGGCAATTTTGCCCGGCAGCGCTATGAGGAACATGTGCTGAACCAAACCTATGTGCACAACCGGTATTGCTGCCTCACCTAGTGGTGCCCCCACTAGAGCACTGTGAAATGGGGTGCTGGTTCCTTCATGCTGTGCTCTCCCCCTTGGATTTGCCTTAAGAGCTGCCTGGGGTGATAACAGCTCCCACAGCCACGCTGGCAGCAGCTGGTGCCTGGGCTGGCACAGAGTGCTTGGCTGCTGCTGTTCTCCAAGCCTGGCAGGTGTTATCAGTGCCACAGCTCCCTGCCTTCCTCCTTCTCTCCTTGTGACAGGCTACAGGGAGGCCCCTCCTAGTGGCTTTTGGCTTTTCCTGCTCTGGCTTCCCCTCCTCCAGCACCGATTCACTGAGCACATCTTTCCATTGCATCCCCACCTCGAGCTCTCCTGTCTCCTGTCTCTCCTTTCCTTCCAAGAGCACTACATGAAGCTGTCGCCAGAGGTGGAGAGGCTTGGTGCCCAGGTACTCCTGTGCCGGGAGCAGCCCCTGCCTCCAGATCCCCAGGGGCTGAGCAGATCCCCATGAGCTGGGTGGGGTGGGCTGTGCCTTGTTGTGCCCTAGAGGTGCTCAGAGCATGTAGCTGCAGGCCAGTGTAACAGATCTGGCAAGTTCAGCCTTAGCAGGAGGTGGCAGGGCAGGCACCAGCTATGTAGGGTACAAGAGGACACAGCCTGGTCTGGTGCAGAGGGTATCTGGATGTGGGACAGGGCTAGATTATGATTTCGGGAGGTGGTATTGGACCCCCTGTGCAATTGCCATTTTTTCCTGGACTGTTTTCCAGCCTGCACAGCCAGCAGACAGGACTGAATCCCAAGATGCCCTTCTTGGACCCCTGCCTGCCTGTGGGGCTGGAAGACACGGTGGTGAGGGGTGGCCAAACCCTGTACATGAGGGGACGAGGGGACTGGCAGGCCTGTGCAAAGCTGCTGCAGCCCCTCCTGGCAGGGTCCAATGGCAGCCATCCCTCCCTGGTAGAGACCTACAAAGCACCCATTGACTTCAGCAACAGCGAATTTTATGGCTTCTCGGAGTTCTTCTACTGCACCGAGGACGTGCTACGCCTGGGAGGCCAATACAGTGCCCCCACCTTCACCTCTGCTGCCCAGGTGGGTGCTGCCTCAGCCCAGGGGAGCTGGGCTGCTCCTGGGACTGAGGGTGGTTTCTCTGCTCTGAACCCCAACTTCTCCTTCCCCCAGGAGTACTGCAGCCAGCGGTGGGAGGTGCTGACTCAGCGTTTCCGTGGTGGCCTCTACTCGGCGCATGCTGACCAGCACCGGCTGAAGTAAATGGACTTGCTGGGCGGTGCCGTGGCTGGACCGCCGGGGGGCCTTTTGCTGGGGTAAGGGACTGGTGCGGTTGTTAGCGTCTGGCTGATGCTCCTGTGTGCTGTGTCTGCAGGTATCAGTGCTTTAAATCAGCCTGGATGTACCAAGTCCTTCACGAGGGCTTCCAGTTCCCGCTGGACTACCCCAGCCTGCGCACAGCCCAGCTGGTGTACGACCGGGAGGTGCAGTGGACGCTGGGAGCCATCCTCTACAAGACGCGATTTCTGCCGCTCAGGTACCATCGGCTCGCGGGTGGCGTCACACAGGGAAGGGCGGTTGGGGAGGAGCAGGAGCACTGCACTGGGTGAGGGCTCTGCACTGACCACGGCAGGACCCTCGCAGTACCCCACTGCATCTCGTGGCCAGTCCTGACATTGCTCTCCATAGGGATCTCCGTCAGGAGAGCATCCGGCAAGCACACGCCTCCTGGCTGCGCCTCTCTTTTGTCTACAACCACTATCTCTTTTTTGCCTGCATCCTGGTCGTGGCGCTGGCCATCGTGCTCTACCTCCTGCGGCTGCGCCGCATCCACCGCCGGCAGCTGCGCTCGGCCCAGCACACCCTGCTTTGGCTGGACAAGGTGGTGGTGCCGCTGGGCCAGGGAAGCGTGCCGTGATGCCAGTGGTACCCAGCATCCAGTTGCACCAGCAGAACTAGGACTGGCTGACAGCCTGGGCTCTGAGAGCTTGGACTCCTTCTTAAAGACCATCTCAAAGTCTGCACTCCATCATCTCTTCATCAGAACCAGAGTCTATGGGCTGAGGCAGCTATGGACATGAGAGCTTTCCTCTCCACCTTGCCCCAGTCCTAATCTTTGCATTCCTTGGCCTCTGGCCTTTGCCTCACTACATGGTGTAGAGCAAAGTCCTCTGCTACCAGCAGGCTCAAGGCTGCAGCCCTGGCAGATCCCTCAGATAACAGGACACTATCACTGAGGCAGCCAACCCAGGGCTCTGGCCTGAAGCACTGAGCCACCCCATGACTCAGCCACCAGTTTGCAGAGCAACCTGGTGAGGTGCTGTGGTTCGTCACCTGGGGTGGCCTTCTGCAGGCCCTGACAAGCCTGGGGCTGGGAGAACAGCAGGCACCAGCTAAGTTACTGCAGGAACAAGGTAAACCACGAGTTCCACCAGGCTAGTCTGCCCAACCTGGCCCTTCTTGGAGTATTCCTGAAGGGGTGTCCTGCTCTTTGCTATGTCTTCCCTTTGAGGACAATCCTACAGTCCTACCCAACATCCCAGACTGAGCCCTGAGGGCTCACTGATTGATTCTTGAGACACCACTAAAGTGGGCTGTCTTTCCTTTCATACATTTCCTCCTGGGCACAGCTGCCCTGTGCTGTCCCAGGCACTAGTGTCAGGACCTGTGGCTCTTGCCTCCATGAGTGCGGGCTGGGCCTGCCCCTGGGAGAGCCACCTCAGTCCAGCCCAGCTCACGGCCCCAGGACAGGTGAGGGCTGCACACAGGCACAAACCTTCCCTGGGGCTGGAGCCCCACTGACGGTCCAATGAAGTTTGTCACTTTTACTGAACTCAGCTGTTCCCATTCCTGTAGCAATAAACAAACCCCTTGAGCCATCCAGCACTGGTCTCAATTCCTAGCAAGCAGCTCCCAGCAGCGATGGCTCCTGGCTGGTGGCATGCCTGAGTGGCTGCATGTCTGTACAGCTCTGCTGCTGCTTCGTGCTGCCACAGTGGGATGACAGAGCTCCTTTCCTGACAGTACTGATCTCTGATTCCAGCAGGACTGAGCTTAACTGAGCTGGTAGCAGCAAGAGGAGATCTGATCCAAACCAAACTGTTGGGATCCTTGGAAACAGTATCTTTTGCTGCCCTCTTCCTAAGAGGAAAAGCCTGCCCACTCACAGCCCCTCCAAGATGTTCATCTCTGCTTTTTACTTTATTCCCCACCTGAGTCTTAGCTGCCTGGCAGAGAGGCTGCTGAGCTGCTCCAGTGCCAGGGAAATGGTCCCAGCACAGCTGCAAGAGGCTAGGCAAGTACCCAGTTCTCTCTCTAGCACACACAGTTCCCTCCCTGTGACCCTGGTCCCACAGCATGAGCGCACAGGTGGCATCAAGGACAAAACTTCCCATGCATCAGCACACTGCTGACCTCCTGCTCAACAGCTGTGGATCCCAGCCTTGTTCTCATGGTGCAAGAACTGTTGGGGAAAGGAAAGGTGTCTGAATAAGGCCATGACAGTTGCTAAGCCACAAAGCAGCAAGTGACTCAGCCTCCAGCATGACTTACTAGAAAAAGGATTTATTTCCACAACACAAGTTAAAGGACACAAACAAATAAATAAGTACAGATAAATTATCTGATAAATAAGGGGAAACCTGAAACACAATGCCCTACTTGGCTCTTCTCAGAATGTGGACCCATCTTCTTGTGGTGGAGATACCTAAACACTACTGCAGCTGCCTCACTGCTCATGTGGGAGACAGCCCTCTTTTCACCCTTGCCAGCAGACCCCAACACCTCCCTTATCACACCCAAGGGGGTCTGCATGCTCCTCCAGGGTCAGCACTCCATTCTCCCACCCACAGCCAGAATCTGCCTTAGCAGAGACTACCCCCACCACAGGGGACTGAGCAGACCACAGAGGATGCAATGGCTCCTGTGTTCTCATGCAGACTGGCAGCCAGTGGACACAATGACCAGAGACAGGGCAACTAGTTGGGCAGCTTGGGCTACAAGCACGGGTTTCACATGGGGGCTAAGGGCTGAACAAGCACTGCTGGGACAGGATCCTCTGGCACCACACACAGACCACTCACAGGATGGTGCTCAGTCACTGCAGCACTGGGCCAGCTGAAAGGGATCTCTCCCTGATAGTGTGGCTGCTCCTAGTGCTGGATTAGTGGATGCTGCCTGCCATGCTTGGGGGCCCAGCCATCCATCGGTCCAGGCTGCAGTGCTCCAGGTGTGCTTGGGCAGTGGGTCCAGCCTCTGTCCCAGCACTTCTGGGGGCTGTTTGGTACAGGAGGGTAGAGGCTGCAACAGCTACAAGAGCTGGGGGAGAGAGAAAGGAAGACAAGTTAGCACCAAACCATATTCATGAGAGAGATCCCACAAATTTGAGAACTACAGTGCTTGATTTGCTCAGGCCCAGTGCAGAGCCAGCAGCCCCACGCTGGGACCACAGCCACAACACACAGAAGCCAAAGCATTTTCCCCAGCCCAGCAAGGGCTGAGCTGCAGCTGCCTCCCCAGCCAGATACAGGCAGGCAAGCAGGGACATCTGCCATCCCAGCTCTCTGCCCACTCACGGTGATGGATTTGATGGGGGTCTCTGCTGAGGTGCCAGCTCCCAGGGACTGCTCACTCCCAGAGGAAGCGCACATACCAGATGGTCTCGTTCTTCAGCTGCGGGCCAAACAGGGGATTGGCCTGGGCCAGGATGGCGATGAGCCAGCTGCAAAGGGATACAACCTGCCCTCAGCCCCCTGGCAGGACCAGAGTGCCGGGAGCGGCTGCTGCTCCGGGGGTGATGGACCCAATGGGAGGAAGGCGGGCCGCAGCTGGGGGACTGTCCTATCCATCCATGGAGGAAGCTGGGCAGCAGCCACCGGTCCCGGTGAAGCCAGCGGAGGTGGGGGAAGGGTACCGGGCCCGGCCCGCGGTACTCACAAAAGGTAGCAGCATACGGCGGTGGTGACCAGCATCGTGATGATCACCCTGCGGAGATACAGGCGTTAGCGCGGGAAGGCCCAGCTCCAGAACCCCCGAACCCGGCACCCCCCGTGCCCCCACTCACCCGCGGTTCGGCCCCTTGGGCACGAACCAGGGGGCGGCAATGCCCACGAGGCCCCAGAAGGCAGAGAAGAGGACGAGCGGCAGCGCGAAGCTGTGCGCCGTCATGGCCGCTCCGCACCAGACAGCGCCCCGCCCACTGCCGCGCCACGCCGCCAATACGCGGCCGGAGCGCGCCGCGCTGGCGGCACCGCCGCCTCCCATTGGCGGATCCGCTCGGCTCGGCTCGGCTCGCCCGGATCCGCTCGCTCGGCCCGGCCCGGCCCCCGCATCCCTCCGCACCTCGTTCCGCAAAGGAGCACCCAGGCAGACACAGCCGCTTCACAAAACTCCTTTATGTTACAAAGTTCGCACTCACACCCGCCGCCGCCTCCCGCGCCAGCCCGGCTGAGCACACATCGCCCGGTGCATCCGGGGCTCGGCCGCCCCTGCGTCTGGCGGTGCGGCTCCCCGGAAGGGTTCTCCCGGCGGTGCGTTACTTGGGAACTCTCCGGAGCTCGCTCATGAGCCACAGTGCCATGCTGAGCAGGGCCAGGGAGCCCGACTGGTGCGTAGCAGCCAGAGGCGTAGGGACATAAAGCAGCAGGGTGCTGATGCCCAGCCCCACCTGCCAAGAAGAGAGAAGAGGTAAGAGCAGTTGTGGACGCACCACTGAGACATTCCCAGCACAAAGTGTGGCTTTAGAAAGGCTCATGGCCACACCATAAGCCACCCCAAATTCAGAGTGTGCAATGCAGTATGGTGAGGTGTGGGGTAGGCAGCTCCACCTCCCAGCTCCGGACTCTTGGAGCCAGCATAGATCCAAGTGGGGTCAGGTCTGCCTTGGGAATGTGCTACAAAGGAGTAGGAAAAAAATAAGGGCAGTACCTGCAGGCAAGCTACGGCCAGTAAGGAAGTCACAGCCATCCTGGTCCTTCGAGGGAGTGGGATCTTCCTTGAGAAGAGGTACAGTGCTGTCACAGCAGTGACGGAGGCAATTCCCTACAGAAAGGAAGGGAAACAACTGCCCTTCAATGACAGTTCAAAGGAAATGGGTGCAGTGGCCTTTAGCTGTGCCTTCCATGCCGTAAAAGAAATTGTTTGAGCAGTATTTAACTAAAGAAATGTATTAATGACCATGACCAAATCCTGCAGCTCCCACACCATCACGTTAACAACCCTGAAATTTAAGTGAAGTTACAGGGACTTTTATTTTCCTCCAAATGAATGCTTTACTTTTCAACAGCTCCTCCTCATTAATTCAAGTCATTAGAGATTGTGTCTGCCCTCTCCCTAGCTGCCACCTTGATAACTGAAGGTGGAAGCTGTCATCTGGAAAACTGATCTCATTTCCACCACTCAGCTACAGTTCACCAGCATAATCTTGCCGTGCAGGTCACCCAAGGTGATCCAGCTTAATCTTTCTTTTTTTAGTCTTAGCCACAGCTTAGTCCTGCCAGTGGTATTTAATATCCAGATTGCTCTAACCAGCTGACATATATTCACAGGGCACTACTATGCAAAACAGAAATGCTGGAGGAAGCATTCAATGTCAGGATTTCCAAGTTTTATTTCACACAGCTTTCCCACACATTTCAATAGCAAGGGCTAGCCCACATTGTAGCTCATGTTATGGAAAAGGAGAATCAGAGAAACAAAGTGTGTTACTTGCGCAGGAGGAAGACCTCCTTAAGGAAGAAGGCCACACTGAAAATAAAAAACAATGCTAAACTTCCTCTTCCTGAAGAAGCAAACTGGTAGGATGCTCTCAGGCCCTTTGGACACCCTAGAAATCACTCAAGCTGACAGAACCACAGCCCAAAGAAGACAGCTTGGCTGCAGGAGGCAACCAAGAAGCAGCCCAGACATATCAGGAAGACAGCACTTACCAAGATCCTGTGATCAAACTGTACAGTGGTAGGATTCTCAAAGATATTTCTCAGCACTGGGGAGAAGGCAAGGAGATCATCTGGGATCCAGCGCTCCCCCATTTTGGGGAAGGAATTGTACACAAGGCCAGCATCCAGCCCTGCCACAAAGGCACCTGCAATTCCAGAGTAGAAAATGAGACTACCAGAGTAGACAAAGGTGTCACTCCAGGTTGCACAGCTCTCATGCAAGAGCTCAGCTTGATCCTGAATCCCTTTTAGCAACATATACAGAGATCCCACAGCACAGAAAGGCTGGAAGGTGCGTCTCCACCTGCCCGGGAAAGACCAGTGAGGAGGTTCTTGACTGTAAGATCCCTAACAGCAGCAGTTTTCCCAGAGAATACATGGGGTTGCTCACAAAACAGAAGGAAAAAAACCAAACCAGCAGAGAGGAATGAGTCACAAATTGGACAGCAGAAAGAGCTTTACCTGAAAGAGCAGTAAGAAAAATGAGAGCTGTAGTGCCATGAGCATATTTTCTCAAGCGAAGGAGCTGTTTAGTTTCTGGCAACTGTAAAATAAAAAAAAATAAAAATAAACAATTAAGGCATTTCCAGTGCAGTTGGCAGCAGCTAAGAAAAGGCTTCACAACATACATAGGCCAAAGAGTTGGCCTGTATTTTACAGGAGGATTTTACAGACCGTCACAGAGCAGCCACACTTCAGTGGTCCCTTAAAACCACAGCTAATCAAGTCCAGCTCTGTGCAGAAACAGAAGTGGCCTCTGGACAGTTACTGGCACAAATAATTTACCCCAGCCAGGCACACCTGTGGCTGAGCTTCCACAAATTCTGAGACTCATCACTTTTGACTGGAACAGCACGAGCCACAGCAAGCGTCCCATAACCAAGAAGTTTACAGAATGGGTATTTTGTAATACTGTAAGTATTAGATCAGAATCAGGAACAGAGACTACAAGAGAAGCACTGTCAGCCTTCACATCCTTTCCTTACCTTCGTATCACACCCCAAGCCTCTGAAGTGACACTGCCCTGACACACACTCCGTACCTTGTGTCGTGGAAGCAGCAAAGACAGCCCTGTCCACAGGCTGGCAGAGTACAGGACCAGGGCAGAGCCCAGGTGTGCTGCCAGACGGTACTGACTGACCCGAGGGATGTCGTAGGAGTCTGGCTTCTCTTCCAGCCCACTCTTCACCATGTACCATCCCAGCAGCCCCTAACAAAACAGGAGAGGGCTCAGAGCCAGACAAGACAGCAGCAACTACTCAAATGGGATAAACATTAAGGGCAAAGGAACTTGTTTCCTCTACTTTCAACTAGCTACCAGCACTGACACACTGTCATGGTGTCACTGACACCAAGCTATCATGAATCCCACTGTCTTAGTTATGCTGAATCAGAAGATATCAAACTGACCGAGGGCAGGTTTAGATTAGTGATTGGGAAAAAAACTCTGTGCTGTGAGTGGGCACTGGAACAGGTTTCCCAGAGAAGTTGTGGATGCCCCATCCCCGCTCAGGTTGGATGGAGCTCTCAGCAAACTGGTCTAGTGAAAAGGATCTGTGGTTCGGGGGTTAAAACTAGGTGATCTTTAAGGCCATCCTGTGATCCAGACGCTGTCACTAAGGCCTCACCTGGAAGCAGACCAGCCCGCAGAGCGCGAGGACGCAGCCCTTGAGGGGCGGGCTGAGGCAGCCGCGGCGCCAGAAGTAGGCGGCGGGCAGGATGTAGGCCAGGCCCACGGCGCGGCCCCACATGCGGTGCGAGTACTCCATGTACCAAATGAACTTGAACTCCGGCAGCGTCATGTCGTGGTTCAGGCTGTTAAAGGACAATAAAGAAACCGTTTCACAGCCCCCCGCTGAACTTTGCACCGCGAGGGATCGCCTTCCTCGGAGAAAGGCAGGGAACAGAGGAGCTGCCACCAGGCAGGCTTTGTGCGCCTTCCCAGTGACTTTGGAAAACATTTTCCTTCTTGCAAGAGCTGTGTGAGTGGCTCAGTCACAGGAGGGATGCTCACAGCCCACCCTCCTTCCAGCTTTGCACACTCACATTTTAAACTCAGGGAACTGCTGGTACTTCTGGAACTCGGCTTCCCACTCCTCCTGCGATCGGGGGGGCTTCATCTCCTTCACCAGGTGCCAGTCGACCATAGAGAGGCCTGATTCTGTCAGCCTGGGAGCAGAGACATGAACAGGCACACCTCACTCCCTGACAGTAAACAAATCTGCTGAAGTGAATGAGAGCTGTTGGCTGCACAGCAACCCAGGAGCTGGGACTTCGATGGCCCTTGTGGGACCCTTCCAAGTCAGGATATTCTGTGGTTCTATGATAAGTCTTAAAACCCTTGTTCAGACAACCCTTAAGCTCACATCTAGAAACAGGATGGAGCTCAGAGAGTCGGTGAATGATCACACCTGAAATAACGATAGATGTGTAAGAGTCACCCTACAGTGATATCCACCGACTACGAACAGTTTCCCCGGTACTCCCGGCCCTATCCCACCATGTCCCCTTGCAGCCAAGAAGGGAAGATACGAGAAGAGCTCTCACGGGTTCTCTCGGTGTGGGGACAGCCGCAGAGCGCCACTGGCGGCGCGGACCGGAGGGCAGACACGGACGGCTGCCTCCAGGGACCAGCTCTGCGCCCCTCCCGGCGGGGCTGGGGGTGCCGCGCTCACCTGGTGACGCCGCCCAGCACCACGGCACCGGCCACGGCACCGCTGCAGACCAGGAGCCATCGCCCCACGGCAGGCGGCGGCGCGGCGGGCTCGGGCGCCTGTTGCAGCAGGCGGCGCGGCAGGCAGAGCCGCGGGGGGAGGCGGCCGTGTGTCGGCGGTGGCGGTGGCGGGGGCAGCGCG